>BSBK01007712.1:1210000-1211508 GCA_027943335.1 Chamaecyparis obtusa
AGTCTACTTTAATACCTAATGCATCAGACAAAATGTCCTTAGCATCCTTAATGATTTGATAATCCTTGTCTCTCTCCTCTTTAAGCTTCTTTTGCTTTGCTTTCCTCTAAAGGATTTCACCTATATTTTGCATTTGGTTCGCTGATAGATTTGCAAAATCTAATGTTGGAATTTCTATTTCCTCATCTAGGTCTATATCCTCTACTATATTCTTACCCAAAAATCTTATACTCGGTTGAGCCTTAGGTTTATCTGTACTTAATGCCTTAGTAGTAGTGACAGTAGACATAGTAGGACTGGCTATAGAGACTGGTATACTGTCTATTGGAGAACTTAAAATATTTGCACTTGTAGAATCAAAAACTGGAATACTTACTACTGGAAAACTTGATGAAGTGGGAGACTACAACTTGGTAGAAGAAATGGTAGTTGCTTCTGTTGTTGCTATAGGTGATTGGACAAAAGTTGAAGTTGTCACAACCATGCTTGAAGGTGTCTCCGGGCTAGATGTAGAAATTTTTACTAGAGAGGTAGGAAGTGATGCAATGACTTCTGCCGCTATCCTCATAGTATCATCTACCTCAGTGGCTTCTTCTTGTTCATCACTGTCATCTTCAATGTCTTTTATTATAATTGTTTCAATACCCAGTTGGTGAAGATGGTATATGTTTTTCCATGTGGCATTTGCAGCCTTCACAACCGATTCAATATTGTTGATCAGTATCAAACAAGTATTGAACTTTAATGTCATCTTACTTTCATTTTCCTTCAATGCCTTCTTTATTTCATCATTTTTCAAGCTCGGCATTAACTGTCTCAGGGTTTGATCAAATATGTCTTTTACAGTTTGCTTGGCATTGCTCCATCTCATTTTTATTGGATCTAATAAGACTGCTGGAATCTGTGGGGCTATTCATCAGGAGAGTATTTCCACTGTCCCATTTTTTCAATAACAGTATCTTCTATTTCCTTCTGTTCTGTTTCCGATCTGGTTTCATATTTAAAATATTTTATGTTACTTACTCTAGATCCTGATCCTTCTCTAAAAAGTTTGATCCTCTCTTGAAAGTTTACAGGAGGCCTTTTGAATACTATATCTTTGTCTGCCTTATCTGCTTTGTTTGCCTTACCTCTTGCACTTCTCCTTGTAAATACAATAGTGGGAGGCTTAGGTGCCTTAGTGATGAATACCTTTCCTTTCTTCTTTGCAGGTTCTGGTTCCTCTATTTTCTCATCCTTTTCCTCTTCTTCTTCATCATTTTCTCCTTTGTCCTTGGTTAGCATTTGCATTTTGGCTATCCTCTTCTTTCCTTTGTTTACCGCCTATGGAAGCTTTATGCTTAATTCAATTCTCACCTTTGCTTCATCATATGTTCCAAAATATGGAGCTTTGGGATTGACAGGCTGATTAAGAAGAGCTTCAATGATATTCTTGGTTTCATCAATATTTACCTCATAAGGAAGAGGTTTTACATATACAATCCTTGGTTTAGCTGCTTGAATATATA
>BSBK01007713.1:0-290000 GCA_027943335.1 Chamaecyparis obtusa
ATGTATGTATATATACATACATGTATATATATACATGTATGTTATATATATACATATATGTATATATATACATACATGTATATATATACATTATGTATATATATATATATACATGTATATATATACATATATTATATTATATACATGTATATTATATATATATATATATATATATATATATATATATAATATTATAGTATATATTACATATATACATGTATATATGTATATATATATATATACATATATGTATATATGTATATATATACATATATGTATATATAATATACATAGTATACATATATACATATATACATATATACATATATATATATATGTGTATATATATATATATATTATATATATATATATATATATATATATATATATATATATATATATATGTATATACGTATATACATATATATGTATATAGATATAGATATGTATATGTATATATATAGTGTGTGTGGTGTGTGTGTGTGTGTGTGTGTATATATATATAGTGTCAATTACTCTCCTCTTCTCGTCTGCATGTTAAAAAATAATATTATAATCTATTTAAAAATGCAATGTAATCTCTACATAAAATGGCATTGTAAAAAAATTCAAAATTTACAAAATATAATTTTTTTCAATCTGAGTTTTTGTGGTTTAACAACAATGCAAATGTAGATCATGAAGATTTAGCTACTGAAAATTTCATGAAAATTTGTTGTGCTTTGAGGATTTGAGAACTGTATGAGTGTCGTTTTGTGAGAGTTTAGTAGAATTTAGAGGAGTATATCTATGTAGTATTGTAGTCTTTTCAAAAATTTAATATAATAACGCTAATCAAAAGTCTTACACAATCAAATCCAAAAAATAATATTATTTAACATAATATCTTAAAATTTAACATAATATCTTTGAAGTATTATTTATTTTAAAACTAGCAACTTGCACCAACAGGTGCAAAGGTTACACTAATAGAAATTTATTTAAGATTACGTACAAATTGAGAAAATTGTTTTTAATAGCAGCATCTTTTCTCTTAAGATCAACCTCGAATGTTGTATGGACAAATTACAAGAGTAAGACCCTAACTCACCCAATATTTGCATTAACTACAATTTATGTAAATATATCTTATAGGATGGATAAATAGTTCAATTATAGAAGTAGTAGATGACTAACAGGCCCTCATGTTGATTTTAATGTTGTAATGCCATTTGATACATAAAATGGTCTTTGGATCCTGAATGGACCAGGTGTAGTGCCCCTCCATAGTTTGTTTTTCTGTTATATTTGTCAAACTCTTTTAGGCCACTTTTATGTGTGCGTTGGTTATTTAGTAATATTTGGAGTATTAATTTGATTAAATATGAACCTTGGATTATGTGTTATATCATGTGTTTTCAATTAGATGAATATGGTTATTTTTTTTATGTCAATTTAAATGCTTATGATGATGTATATGTTATGGTTATATTTTGATGATAATTTATATGTTAGGATGTTATTTACATTCATTGTGTTACCAAACCCATAATTGCATATGTATGGTTGGCATGTGTGTTTTATATTTCTATTTGATGTGCTTGATGTGGTTGAGGGATGGAGTCATAGCTACTTGCTTGTGAGATCCACACGATCGGCCGATCTCCACCATTGTTTGTTATATATCTATACATATATGTACATGTGTGTCTTTTATGTAGGATTTTAGGTGCAAGGCATCGACTTCCCTAAATTTTTAGGATGAGCATGCCCTATTGCAATATCTCAAATGGTAAGAGAGGGAGATAACACATAGGTCCAAACCCCAACCCAAGACAATATTATCCTAAATTAAGGGACAAGTTTCTGATTGAGTTCCCTATCTGAATGTGTCAAGATGATGTGAATTCTACCAATGCTTGAAAATGGATGTGCATGGGTTTGGAATTGCATTTAAGGACTAAGGGTAATACTACCTTTTTTCTGGGTGCAAAATTTGAAAGGAAGTTTATTTGTGAATAACAATTTTTATTTTTGCGTTGTAGAGGGAAAATAAATGTTATGGTTTTTTGTCACCTTTTAACACTATGTTTTACCTCTAAAATGTTTATCAATTATTTTTTATTCTCTCTTTTTATGTTACTTTTGAAATGTTTGAGAGGCTTCCATTGGTGAAAACCATTTTGACACATTGGGCAGTGGATGAAGCATCATCCAAATTGATTGGAGAATTGTTTTCTAAGGTGATTGGTTCCCAAGCAGTCTCTGAGGTGAGGAGATAAATGTATGGGACATGGGAGATGAGCAGGTCATCAAGTGCAATCACTATATCTATTTTGCATGTAAAGCCAGGAAGTTATTATCTTTAGGCACTTGAATCTGAAATTGACTTTTTTCTCTGGGCTGATAGGAAATGGCTAATGATAGTTTTTCTCACCTAGCATGACAGTAAGGTTATCCTGTGTGACATCACAATATTGAAGGGATTTGAGGTAGCAGTTAGAGTTGGGGAAGAAGAGAAAGCTTTAACTATATTAAGAAGAATTGTTGATCGATTATACAGATAATGTAGGGTACTGAAACTAGCCGTATATGATGTAACAAGAGAAAAAGAATTAAGAAGTGTGATCAACTTTCTTTTACTATTTTTCCTTGAAAAACTCATTATCTTTTTTTTTATTGTGACAGAATTCCCTTCTTTGATTCTAATGTTTTCTTAATTTAATCATTTCTTATATGGGATCCTTTAAAATTGATGGTAGTTTTTTTCCTTAACTTTTAAGTAAAATGATTTTAAAATTTATATTGTTGTTTGGATGTGTAAAATTTATATTTCTAATTTATTATTGTAATAATAACATCAATTTTATATGGTACACTATTTTTCTATCGTAAATAAAAAATTAACAAAAGAGTTTACATCGGAACATATAGAACCAAAATAAAATTAGAGATCTTAAGAGTTCCACTATTTTACATCTGCTAGAACATTATAAGGAAGTGTAAAAGGCTACCACAATGTATCAAAAGAAAATTAACTACTAAAATGACTACTCAATCAAATGGAATTTCTTGATTTAACTCATTATCATTGGAGTCTGGGGACACATCAGTGTATCCAATGATTTCATGAGACCTGTAACCCTATTGCTCAGCTCTCTTAGGTTCCTCAACCTGAGGCTGCCATTGTCGAGACTACTTTTGTTGAATGAATTCAACAAGAGTGACATCAAACTTGCCCTAAGCCTTCATAGATATGTACCCATAGGCTATGTCCTTCTTATCAATTGTAGCCTGCCCATCTCTCAAGACTTGTAGGAACTTGCTCTCCTTTAATTTGATCACAATGGTAACTTGCATGGAAACATCAAGGTATATGAGCCTCCAGAGAGTCTCGGTAAGGTTCTCACCCTTCTGTGCAAGCACATCATTATTCTGAGCCTTCCAAATAATCCATAATATAATAGAAGAAAGAAGTGACCAGAAAGTGTTACAATATTTGTTGCTACTAATATGCCTTGAGATAACATTTAAAAAATTGAAATGAACATTGAAGGTAAGGCCAAACATTTTCCACATTTCAATAAAAAAAAACATTCAAAAAGAAATGCATAACTAATTATGGGCATTTACAAACTATACACAAATTAGGTTCACCTCTAGGTTTCTTAAAAGGAAGCTTATGTAGGAAGAAACTCCAGAAAAAATAGGTAGTTTTTGGTTCCAAAGGTCTACTCCAAAGGAAGAGAAATTATGTGTTCCAGTCAAAGTGTTAAACATCAAGGTGCCACTTGGAGTTAACATTGGAAATAATATCAAGATAGGAGGTAAGAAGGAGTGTTGTCAGGCCAAGAGAGTTGGAAAGAGAAACATCTTGGGGAGAAACAATCATTAAATAAACCTCACTTGTTGAGGGAAGTAGATAGGAGGGAGTATGTTCTCCATTAGGTTTTGGGAATATCAAACTCAGCTTCAATTATCTCCCATAGAATAAGTTTTCTCTCCTATAGTACATCATGAAAGGTATTAGTACCCTTTTCAGCCCACTTTTTTGTTGAACATCTTTGAAGTAGAGCTAATGGTTTACTACCATGTTTAAGACTCCGCCATATTGAATTTTCTCCACATATTATTTTATCACCTTCAGAAGGATCAACATCCTAGATACAATGTTTCACAAGTTTGCAACTCTTCTGAATGGTTTTGAAGACATTAGAGCCTTGAACTACTACATTGGCATCTATGGCATCTATAGAAAGAAGACCAGTGTAGCAGAAGTTAATCAAAACCTTGGATTTGGTAATCTTGTTATTTGAATTCCTAGCTCTTAGTTGCTTTCATTTACATGCTCATAGCTCTCTTAGTTTACTTCATTCTTAAGCATAATCTTGCATTGTTAATCTAGTTTGTTTTCTTGCATTTTCTTCATAGCATAGTTTCTTGCATCTTCATTCTATAATACTAGTTGTTTGCATCCATTCTAGTTCAATCTTTCATTCTAGTTTTGTTATTTGCATTCTAGTTAATTTCTAATTTTTCATTGTATTTGAATCTTCCATTTTGGAGTAGTCAAGTCACTAATCTTCGATGCCAACCTGATGAGCATTCAAAGAAGGATTAAACTCACTTCAACTAGGAAGCAATAATCCACTTTTGAAAATTTAGTTGGTTCATTTGATATAGCCTCCTATAGCTAAATTCTTGAGCTAATGACTTATTGAGTGTTGGTTGCTTTTATGTTTGATACCAACATTTAACCACACCATCCTAGAAAATTTGGCTCTACTATAGTTTGGTTCTACTTCCCAAGAGCTAATGTTAATTTCTACTCTTGATTTTTGTTAATTTTTTGGAGCGTCATGTTTAGTCAATGAATTTATTATAACTTATGGGTGGTCCCACAATAGTGTGTCCCACTTTGACACAGAGATCAACATTGTGAGAAAAAACTTCACTTTCAAACACCTATTGCCGCAAAACTATTAGGAATTTGAAGATGATGTAAACTAGAGTCTTTTAGAATTTTATTTCTAGTTTCTAAATATATATATATTTTTAAATTAAAATTCATTTAAATTCATTTTTCCTTCTCCTTCGAAAAGTGGTTTGCGTGAAAAAACTATGTTTTTAAGGAGTTACTATCACTTGGATCAACATAACCTTTTTTTAAAATATGATAACGATGAAATTATTTCAAGATTATATTTGTAACTTCAATATCTAAAGGATGAAATTGGTTTTATTCTTTTTGGGTCAATATTTCATAGTTTATTAAGTTCTAAAGTGATAGTAACTATAATTTAGACATAAGGTCACCTAGATCACTCTAACTTGATCTGTGTATATCGAAATTCATTTTTTCTTTTTTTTTTTTATAGAAAGGTAACACAAATAGTCTTTTCCTACATATTTTCATAATTTTTTTTTTCTAATTTACTATTTTTCCCAAAGTCTTGAAGAGACAGATTGTTGAATGACCAAACAACATATGTTTAGTTAAAGTAATATTTAAAAGTGATATTTAACTCAATATGTATTAACATTATATTCATTAGAAAGCTTGTTCTGAATAGTATCATTTGACATTGTATGTTTGAAAAAACCATCTTGTTTGGTCCTTGTCCTAGGCCTTAAAAGATAATTTTTTTGTAGTTCACTTTTTTTCTGAGGTCAAAATTTCAATTTAGGGGTCTTCGAGCGAAGACCCCCTTCGCATGAAGACACCTAAGGGGCTTCATGTGAAGGGTCTTCAAGAAAAGACCCCAAAGTGAAAATTTTGGTGAAGAACACCCTGCCAAAATTTTTCCCAGCCTACTTTGAGCGAAGTCAGTCGGCTAGTTATGAATTTGTTTTGTAAAAAATTTTCAAATGGTATAAAACTAAAACATATTCTTTCTATTTTATACCAAATTGCAGTAAATTAATTACTTTTTCTATTATTGATCAATTTTTACAAGGGCATTTTTTGGAGGAGGATTGGTATTTCTTTTTTTTTCAAAGGCATAATTTTGGAGAGGAGAAATATTAGATCAAAGTATTTTTTGAAGAAGAGAATTTTTATTGGTGATCTTGTGGAAGACATTTTTTGGAGAGAAGAAATGGGGAACAAGAAGGGAAGAAAAAGAAAATCTTCTAGGAAAAGGTCACCTGGTAGTGAACAAAGAAATCGTGAAGCTACATTGACATATTATCATAAAACTAAAGAAGGTTAAGGACAAGTTGAAGTAGGAGGGTCAAGTCAAGTCAAAGAATTATACATTGAAGAAGGGTCGGGATCACTCCCTACGGAAGCTCAAGAAATTGATGTTGGAGAAGGGTCAAGATCATGTGATCCTACTAGCATGGATGAACTTTTAAATTTAGCTCAACCTGTAAAGAGAAAAATTAATTATAGAAACTTATATCATTTACTTACAATGGATGTGGAGAATTCAGATCACTTGCTAATGTTCAACCCTTAAGTCTTTCCAAGAAGAGATCAATGAATATGATAGAAAGAGAAATATTGGCTAAATTTGATAATTTTGAAACACTTGAACAAGCCCAATTGATTTCAGTTGTACTTATAAACAAAAATTTGGAAGGGGCATTAAAATTATTGGGTATAAACACAACATCAAAGAAGAGAAAAGTTGTTGACATGCAAACTAATATGATTGAAAATCTTAGGAAAGGTTTGAACTAGATAGGGAAGTGATCTCAAACTAAAGATAAGATCATTAAAAGAAAAGTTATGTTGACATCCATTGTAGGTAACACTATGCTCTAAAAAATATATATATATCATGATACGTTAATAGGAGAATACTTTTGGATGATAGCACCTTGGAAGGGAATTGGGAAATCATGTGTAGAGCTCCTCATTCTGATAGGATTGATGAAGGAATCAAGAATTTGGTCACATTATTTTGGAATGATAATACATGTCCTTCATCAAATAGTAGAAATGTTATCAGACATAGAATTTTAGCTAATCAATATGAATATCATATGAAACATTGGTTGGACACAACACAACATGAAATTTATGTGTCATTTTGTAGTTCAAATCCTAATATAAAGATTGGGCAAACCTTGTTTGAAAGATTGAAGCCATATTATATTAGGACAAACAAAGTGTTTGAAACTTGTTGTTGTTTTTATCATATTGAATTTGATCTCCACTATCAAGTTTTTTGAAAGTTTGTAGAAGACACTTATGGTTTTGAAAATGATCCTCCTACTAGATGAAGTGAGTTCATCTCATCCATTTTGTGTGACAAAAGAGATGATGTAGCTAGACAAATAAATTGCATAAAAGGAATATGTCAATCATGTTCTGATTTGTCTCTTTTTCCTTTGAATAATAAAAATATTGATGTAACAAATATGGTAAATTGCAAGAGTTACAAATATGTAAAGAATGAAATAAAATTTGGGAAATAATCCAAAAGGTTAGAATATGTTGAAAAGGAGATAAATTATGTTGGAGTATTTATCGACAAATTTAAAAAATTGATTCAACCCTACATTCATCATGATTTTTTTGCAAAGTGGCAAGCACAACAATTCCAAACACTGAGAGACAATTTCCCACTTGGAACTATTGTATCAGTTGTTGATTTTGCAGAAAATTATTCCTTTGTTCATCAAAAGGAAATTCAATCAGAATACTATTTTTCAAACAAATTACTATTATGGTACAAGTGTGTTATCGACACACACAATTAGATTTGGATGATATTCAGAGAACATTTGAAGCACGGGTCATCAAGAAGGAATATCATTTTTCTATAAGTGATGATAGAGAGCATGAAATTCATTATGTAGAACACTGCTTTGAGATGTTTTTTGAAAATTAGAAAGAAAGGGGTATAAAAATTGATAACATTATGTTTGGTCAAATGGATGTGCTACACAATTCAAATCATTGAGATGATTTTATTCACTATGTAGATATCATCATAATGAAAACATACCACATGTTTGGAGTTTCTTTGAGAATGGACATGGAAAAGGTGAACATGATGGTGTTGGAGCTTGCATCAAACATGCTATACAAAAGTATCAGATGAATTATAAGGGAGTTCATGTGAAAAATACACATGATGTTGTTGAATGGTGCAAGACACATTTCACACCAAATGAGAATGACACGTCATCCGGATTGATGCAAGCGGTACTGCATAGAAAATTTTGGGAGATAAAAGGTATGCAGACATTCTTAAATTATTCAAGTGTTTAAATTTTTTATGTATTCTTTATTCAAATTATATTTATAGAATTTATTGGTTGCAATAGGATAGAAAAGATGCAATCTTTGCAAATTGGACATTGAACACTAGGGACTACTCATGCTTTTGTTGTCACTTCATTGCTAACAATTATGAGGAATGCATCAATCAAGACTGTGGATATGTAGGTGCATGGAATCTAGTGTCACCTAGTAGTTGCCACCTCCATTTGTCTCCATATAGTTAAATCTCAACGTGGATGTCATAAGTGGATACTAGATAGTGAGGATCATGAGAGAATATTACATGTTATCCATGAAAAGTATGAACCACTTGAGTTGGTCTAAAAAGTATAATATGTATACCTATTTCATGTGTTAGGACCTACTTGATATTTTGGATTAAATTGTCTATACTTTTTTTATATATTTAAACATATGATGGACTATAATTTATTGATATATGATGGACCTATTTGATGGTTCAATGATTTTAATATATAGAATTTTATGTAGCTTTTATATATATATGCTTGTATACATGTATGGTTTTATATGTATACTTTGATTATTCAATGATTTTTATAGATTGCATATTAGTTAAATATTTTATGTATGCTTTGATTATTTAATGATTTTTATGATACTTATTGTCCATTAGTTACATGTATTAACTAGTTATCTTTTATGATATTAATTCTAGATCCCCTTAAGACCTTCCCTTAAGATTTATTATTATTTAAAGATCCCCTTAAGACATTAGTTTGAACACTAAAAAGTGATAAAATTAGTTAGATTACTTATGACATGTGTTAGTTCTAGAATGAGTTAGAATAGTTATTGTCCATTAGTTACATGTATTAACTAGTTATTTTTTATGATATTAATTCTAGATCCCCTTAAGATTGCTTATTAGTTAGAATAGTTATTGTCCATTAGTTACATGTATTAACTAGTTATTTTTTATGATATTAATTATAGATCCCCTTAAGATCTCCCCTTAAGATTTCTTATTAGTTAAAGATCCCCTTAAGACATTAGAAGACATTAGTTTGAACACTAAAAATGATGAAATTAGTTAGATCACTTATGACATGTGTTCTAATTAAGTAAAAATAGGATTTGAAAGGTCCCAAAACCTTGTACAAAGATAATAAGATATTCAATACTAATCAGTCATTAGAACAAAAAAACCAACAAAAAAATGGGCACACAACCCAACAAAAGACAACAGAAAGAGACTACGAAGTAGTCAAAGGCATAAAAAGATAGCACAGGCAAAAGCTAGTCACAGAGAAAAAGCTAATTGATGTCCAAAATTTTTGAAGCATGAATAGCAAGGAGGTCCATGTTACCAGTCGGGTCCTCTAGTTCCATCTCTTTTTTATTCATACTTGCTCTGGTGTGGTTACCAATGCCCATATCCTTGAAGTCCTTAGTGTCCTCCCTTCTGTACAACTCTGAATTCTTCATGGAAGGCTTTCTTTGATCATCAAAAAGGCTAATGATATGGGTACTCTTCTCACAATTCTTAATAATGGGATTATCCAAATTTCTAACTTTCTCTTCTAGCAAGATAATTCTTTCCTCATATCTCTAATTATCGACATTGAGCTTGTCGACAGTCTCTTCCAAATCCATCACTTTGCCACCCATTTCACCAAAAGCTTCCCCTTTGTGGATAGCCTCCATCCAGTTGTTAGAATAACTAAGAGGGGGGTGAATCAGTTAATCACTGTCCCAATACAAAATGTATAATCCAAAAACAATTACTTTAATTTCTACTACTCGGTAACTTAAAATAATTTTACTGTCTGTGCATTTACCTATTACCACTCTAAAACTTATAGTAGTTACTGATCAAATCAAATATGCAACATGTAAGTATGACATCAAAACAAACATCACAATCAACACATAACATGAGATTTAATGTGGAAACCCTATGAAGGGAAAAACCACCTGGGACCAGCAACCCAAAATATTCACTCTTCTGAAGTGAGGTCGGTGAAGACCCAACCCTGTTAAAGGTTACAAACACACTATTAGGTGTGACCTTGTTAGAGGATTTAAGACCAACCATTATTGTCCAGCTAGTAGTCACTCTGGGGTTGACAGGATAACAATGCTCATTCTATGAATGATACATAATAAGATTTTATTAGTCCACTGGGTTAAGAGATTTGACTGTGTACAATGGTTAAATATGTAATAGTAGGTGATCTAACTTAATACAACTTCAATTGCAAATTATAGATCAATGTTCAACTCATACAAATATTTTTTATCAATAAATCAATTCTATTTCAAAACATTGTTCAACTTACTATCCATCGGTAATCACTCTCTTTCACTTGGTAATTCTCTATAGTAGGTTCTCCTTAACCAGTATGATCAAAATGCATGAAAAATTCTTCATGCAATAACACTACAGTATCTTCTTCCTCCGACATCACACTCATTGTGAAATCTTCAGTCTCTTATATAGACATGTAAACCATTTTCTTGTACTCCATGAGATTTTGCCACTTAATCATTGTCATTGATTTTGCCTCTTAAACATACCTCAACACTTGTGTCTATAACACATTTGATTCTCATCCTTTAAATCTTTCTTGAATTTTGTCAGTCATCGATCTGTGTAACAAACTTTATTTGTTACCTCAAAGTTATACACTTGCTAGCTCATCAATCTTATTAGCTAAAATAATCATTTAGTTCATTATGTTCTTCTTGGTTAACAAAGAAATGCATCAGTGAACACAAGCTTGGTTAACACTATGATCGGTATACACTACACTCCGTCGGTGTATACTAAAATGCTTCATCAACTGACAATAGTGCTTTGTGTCTTTCAGCTATTTCTCATCATAGATGAATGAAACATAATCAAGTCAATAACATAAAGTCATAGAATCATCAACAAGTTACTCAATGTATTCCATATCCTCATTTGTCATATCCATCTTTCTTATGTAGATATTTTTGTTCTTCATCTCTTTCACTCCTTCTCCACAGATGTATCGGTATAGTAACTTACAAGATAAGTGTTGTCAAACTAGTTGACATCAATAACAACATAATACTGATTTAATCATATTACATATCTAATCAATCTTCTCGGTGATCTTGAATCATGGTTCCTTCAATCATGTTCTAAATCAGTTGTAGTTCATCAATCTCTCCCTTTGGCATTGATGGCAACTCAAGAAATATGAAATATACCATACACATACCAAACATGTATTCTACAACTTTGTGAACAAATGTTGTACAAGCTCTCCCTAGCTTAATATGTTTAATCACTACATTACTCAACATTTATAATACTATAATGCCAATCATCAGATATGCTCTTTTCAACTCTCCTGTTCCTACTTCTTTTCTCAGTAATTGATCTTCAATATTCTCCCTTTCTTCAATTTGTCTCTCCCTCAAATAGTTCTCATCAGTGTATATTTAGATTATCTCTCCCTTTAACAACAATGCTAAAGAAACAAATAAACAAACTGCTCCTCAATAGCCAAGTAACTCTCTATTGTTCGGTGCATACTCTATATCTATGTATACTGATATACCACTCTGTTCTAGTACCTTTCACAACCTTAGACATGATCTAAAGTGTGAACTATGCTGCATCAACATGAATGATCTTCTGATAAGATTAGGCTGATGCAACATCTGAATCACCTTAGTGATCGGTAGACAGGGGACAGACACCAAGTCTAGTCCTCAAATACTCAAATGTCTCTTTTGGTAGAGCTTTTGTAAATATATCTACAAGTTGTTCTTTTGATGTAAAAAAATCTAGCTTAACTTGCTTCTCTTGTACTTGTTCTCTCAAGTAGTGATACTTTATTGATATATGCTTTGTTTTAGAATGCATCACTGGATTCTTTGAAATATTAATTGCACTAGTGTTATCACAGTATATAATCACAGGCTCAGTGATTATCTCATTCATACCTTCCATAACTTGTTTAATATATGAAATGTTTGAACATTTTGTAGCAACAACAACATACTCTACTTTGGCTATAGACTGAGAAATGCAAGCCTGCTTCTTACTTGTCCAGGTAACAAGTCTTTCACCAAAGAAGAATGCTCCTCCGGTGGCACTTTTTCTGTCATCCACATTTCCAACCCAATCAGTGTTGGTATAGACTCTGAGTTCAAACTTTCCTTCCTTAGGATACCATAATCCATAGTCCTCTATTTTCTTCAGCTATCTTAAGATTATTTTAGTAGCAATCACGTGTGATTCTCTAGGATTAGCAAAAAATCTAGCAACTATTCCCACAACATGTGCTATGTCTAGTCTACTGTGAACTACATACATTAGCTTATCAATCATGGATTGGTAAAGTGTCTAGTTTACCTCTGTAGTTTCATCTTCCTTATTCAATTTACATCTAGTAGCCATTGGTGTTCCCACAGGTTTAGCATCTTCCATGCCAAATGTTTTCAATACTTCTTTTATGTATTTAGATTGTGTGATGAATATCCCATCACTTTGTTGAATCACTTGTAGTCTAAGAAAGAACTTAATCTCTTTGAACATAGACATTTCAAACTCATTCCTCATATCATCAGCAAAGGCTTTACATATTTGATCTTGACCTCCAAATATGATATCATCCACAAAAATTTCAGAAATAAGAATTGTATCATCAATATCTCCTTTCATATACAAATTGTTGTTCTCACTTGTTCTTACAAATCCTATACTTAACAAATAAGTATGTAGCCTTTCATACCAAGCTCTCAGTGCTTACTTCAAACCATATAAAGCTTTATGTAGTCTACATACCATATCTTTCTTTTCAGGATCAACAAACCCTTTAGGTTGTTCTATGTAGACTTCTTCTTCAAGTATTCCATTCAAAAATGCTGACTTGACATCCATTTGATATACCTTGAATTTCTTGTGTCTAGCATATGCAAGTAGCATTCTGACTCCTTCCAATCTAGCAACAAGTGCAAAAGTTTCACCATAGTCTATGCCTTCCTCCTATGCATATCCTTTGCATACCAATCAAGCTTTATTTCTTGTCACTTCTCCATTCTCATTCTGTCTGTTCCTGAATATCCACTTAGTACCGATAACATTCTTATCTTTAGGTTGGGGTACTAAGGTCCAAGTTTTGTTCTTTTCTATTTTCTCTATTTCTTCTTTCATTGCATTAACCCATTCATCATTCTCTAATGCAACTTTTACACTTTTCAACTCAAAATCACAAACTAGACATGTACCTTGTCTTGCTTTGCTCCTTTTTTGCATGCCATCTTGCTTGTCTCCAATGATTTTTGATTTAGGATGGTGTCCTCTAAAAAAACTCACCATTATCCTATCTCTCCTTTCCTATTCATCCTATGTAGATTCATTTGTGTGCTTGGTAGGGCCATTCTGCTCATCGATTTCTCTCTCCTATTGTTTGGTATTTTTCTCCTGCTGACTGGATATCACAGAATGAGGCTTTGGTAAATACTCTAGTTGTTCAATGTAAGTGAATCTACCATAGTCTTTCAGTCCCTTTATACTTTCCTCTATGTTCTTTTCATCAAACTCATCAACATAGATGTTAGTGCTTTCAATCATTTTATTAGTAGTTTTATTCAGACATTTATATGCTTTGCTTTTACTAGAATATCCTAGAAATATTCCTTCATCACCTTTTGAGTCAAATTTTCCATTTCTCTCATCTTTCATAATAAAACATTTGCTTCCAAAAATTATGAAATAACTTATAGTAGGTTTGTGTCCAAACCACAACTCATAGGGTGTCTTGTTGGTGTCCTTCAATTGTACTCAATTAAGCACATAAACTACTATACTGATAGCTTCCCTCTAGTATGTCTAAGAAACATTCTTTTGTAGCATTAATGTCCTAGCACAGTCAACTATTGACCTATTCCTTCTTTCAGCAATCCCATTTTGCTGAGGTGTCCTCGGTGCTAAGACCTATCTTTTAATACCATGCTCATTATAGAAATTAGTAAATTCATCAGAGATAAATTCACCTCCTCTATCAGATCTTAGGCATTTCAATTCCTTTCTAGTCTCTTTTTCTACCTTAGCCTTATACCACTTAAACATCTTAAATGCTTCAAATTTTTCTTTTAAGAAAATAACAGTCATCAACAGAAAGAATAAAGTACCTATCACCATAATAAATCTGAGTTCTCATAGGACCACATAGGTCAGTATGAACCAACTCAAGTATCTTCTTTTTTGAGTAATCCTTACTTTTGAAACTAGATTTAGTCATCTTACCTTTCTGGCATTCATGACACATAACATGATCTAGTTTTGACAAGTTAGGCAGCTCTCTAACTCTTTTCCTTTTATTGATATTAATCATGTTATCAAAGTTCACATGGCATAACCTTTTATTCCACAACCAAGCATCTTCATTTTTCATCATCAAGCAAGAAGAATCATCAGTATCAAGATAAAATAGATTACCTCTTGATTGTGCTCTAGTTCCAACTAGTCTTCCTCCATCATCAAAGATTTTCACTTTCTTGCTCTCAAAAGCAACTCGGTGACCTAAATTATTTAGTTGTGCCACACTTAACAAGTTATAGTTAAATCCATCTACCCAATAAGCATTATCACATTTTATCATATCATTTATCATCAAAGATCCTTTACCTCTTACCATGCAGGGTGTGTCATTACCCATCTTAACTAATCCTCCATCGTATTCTTCAAGTTGATCAAAATTCTCCTCATCACCAGTCATGTGAAGTGTACAGCCACTGTCTATGATCCATGTATTTTTTTTGTTAACTTTAGAGATCAGTGATGTTTCTTCATGTTTTTCTTCTTCTTCCTTTGAGTCATCTTTCATAGCAACAAATACAACTTCTACATCATCATCAAAATCAGATTCAAATTCATTATATTCAGCTATGAAACATACATTTTTCCCTTTTTCATTACTATCTCAGTTATCTCTGTTGTGTTGGTAGCCTCTGTTGAATCTTCTCCCATAGCTTCCTTCAAATCGGTCTTTGGTTCTTTCATCATCTTTCTTATGTGGACATCTAGCAGTGATGTGGCCAACCTCTTTATAGTTAAAGCATGCCAAAGGTAGCTTACCTCTATACCTTCATTTAACTTTGGGTAATATTCTAGCCATAAGAGCTTCAAGTTCATCAAGCTCATCATTGGTATTACTGTCACTATCATTTTTATTACTCTTGCTAGACTTACTAATCTTCAAAGAAGACATGAAAGTGGATTCCACAGACGGTACAACACTGTTATCAAAATTATTTAACTCAAAGGTTGTAAGTTTACCAATCAAATTGTCAAGTGTAAGCACATTAGTAGATGAAGACCTTGTCTCATGAATAGCAGATATTCTGATTGCATAAATTGATAATAAGGTTCTAAGTACTTTGCTTACCACAGTTTCTTCACTAATGACTCCATTAGATGTTCTAATAGCATGTACTACCTCTTTCAGTTTATTTGTATATTGCACAATATTCTCACCTTCTTTCATCTTCATATCATAAAATCAACCTCTTAGGCTTTCTGCTTTGGCTCTTTTAACATGCACATCTCCACTGTAAACTTGAGAAAGTTTATCCCACATGGCTTTTACAGTAGTGCAAATTTTGATATCTTCAAATTTAGCATCGGTGCAGGCAGCAGCAAGTTCCATCATAGTAACATTGTGTTCATTCCTATCTTTTGATTGATCAAGTGTCAGAGGACTTGGTGTCGGTTCTATATAACCATTCTCCATCAATTCTAGTGCTGCATTCCCAATTCTAGATATGTGCAACTTCATCTGACTCTGCCATACTACAAAGTTCTCTTTGTTTAGCTTTGGCACTTCCCTCTTATACATTTTGAGATCTTTTTATTGAAGTCCTTAAAACTCTATTCAAAGCAACCAACGCTCTAATACCAATTGTTAGAAAAACTGAGAGGGGGGTGAATCAGTTAATCACTGTCCCAATACAAAATGTATAATCCAAAAACAATTACTTCAATTTATGCTACTCGGTAACGTAAAATACTTTTAGTGTCTATGCATTTACTGATTACCAATCTAAAACTTATAGTAGTTACTGATCAAATCAAATATGCAACATGTAAGTATGACATAAAAAAAAACATCACAATCAACACATAACACAAGAGATTTAACGTGGAAACCCTATGAAGGGAAAAACCACTTGGGACTGACAACCCAAAATATTTACTCTTTTGAAGTGAGGTTAATGAAGACCCAACCCTATTAAAGGTTACAAACACACTCTTAGATGTGACCTTGTTAGAGGATTTAAGACCAACCATTATCGTCCAACCAGCAGTCACTCTGGGGTTGACAGGATAACAATGCTCATTTTATGAATGATAAATAATAAGACTTTCTTAGTCCAGTCAGTTAAGAGATTTGAATATGTACAATGGTTAAAGATGTAATAGTAGGTGATCTAACTTAATACAACTTCAATTGCAAATTACAGATCAATGTTCAGCTCATAGAAATCTTTCTGATCAATAAATCAATTCTATTTCAATACATTGTTCAACTTACTATCCATCGGTAATCACTCTCTATCACTCGGTAATGCTCTGTAGTAGGGTTCTCCTTAACTAGTATGATCCAAATGCATGAAAACTTTTTCACGTGATAACTCTGTAGTATCTTCTTCTTCCAGCATCACACTCATTGTGAAATCTTCAGTCTCTTATATAGACATGTAAACCATTTTCTTGTACTCCATCAGATTTTGCTGCTTAATCATTATTGTTGATTTTCCCTCTTAAATATACCTCAGGACTTGTTTCTATAACACGTTTGATTCTCATCCTTTAGATCTTTCCTGAATTTTGTTAGTCATCGATCTGTGTAACAAACTTTATCTGTTACCTCAAATTTATACACTTGCCAGCTCATCAATCTTATCGAGTAAACTAATCATTTAGTTCATTCTGTTCTTCTTGGTTAACAAAGAAATGCGTCGATGAACACAAGCTTGATTAACACTGTGCTTGGTATACACTACACTCCATCAGTGTATATTGAAATGCTTCATCAACTAACAATAGTACTTTATGTCTTTCAACTCTTTTCTCATCATAGATGAATGAAACATAATCAAGTCAATAACATAAAGTCATAGACTCATCAACAAGTTACTCAATGTATTCCATATCCTCATTTGTCATATCCATCTTCCTTATGTAGATATTTCTATTCTTCATCTCTTTCACTTCTTCTCCATAGATGTATCGGTATAGTAACTTACAAGATAAGTGTTGTCAAACTAGTTGACATCAATGACAACATAATACTGATTTAATCATATTACATATCTAATCAATCTTCTTGGTGATCTTGAATCACAGTTCCTTCAATCATGTTCTAAATCAGTTGTAGTTCATCACCAATCCTCTAAGCAAGCACCCAAGGGCTTGTCTCCAAAAGTAGCACATTTGATCATGTTCATAATCTTTTTCTAATTTTGGAGGTCCTCCTTGATGATCATAATGTCATGAGCAAAAGAACCTAGGAAGTGACCAAAGGAAATGATACTCTCCTTATGGTAAGGGTCCATGTTACTGTCGGTAGTCTTCCTGAGAGGATCATTGATCCTAGCCTAGTCATTGAGGGTACTCTGGCTGAAGGCTTTCTCCTACTCCTTACATTTATGATTGTCATGGGTGTCGGTCCTTTCCTCTTTTTTAATATCATAGTCTACAGTGTTTCTTTTCCCTTTGTTCTTCTCTTTCCTTTGCAAGGTGTTCTCCTCTTCATCAGAAGAGTCAAAAAGTGCTTTTTTCTTGGACCCCCTATTATTGTCCATCTTTTTCCCTTTCATCCTAAGTCTCTTCCTTTTTTTACTATTCTGGTTCTCATGCTCATCCTTGAAATTAGGGTAGTCATCATCAAGAATCTCAATTTTTCTCTTTATAGAACTAAACCTAATATTACCTTTTCTTTTTCCTTTGTTCTTGTCTTCAGCAGTTCTGTCATCTTCTGTATCAACCTTGAACATCCCATTGGAACCCTCATCCTCAAATTCCTCCTCATTAGGGTTTTTCCCTTTGCTGATAGGACATGTAATGTTATTGTCTTTTAGTTGATTATAAAGAATGGCCATGAGACCCTGATGGGAAGCATGATCTCCTTTTGGGTCATTCTAGAGACTCTTAATAGTGTGATTCAAAGAGCACATCAAGTAATAGGGAATACTAATAAAATCATCATGCCTAAAATGATTTAGGATGACAAAATGATGGTCGTAAGCTCTAGAAAATCTCCCATCAAGAGTTAAGTAGCTAATAGTAGCATAAAGAACAAAGCACCAAGGTCTACTAATATTAGTAGGACTAATGAAACCACCAACCTATTTAACCATCCTAGCCTCTTCATCTTTGTTATCTGGGAATTTCTTGGCCGCCTTGTCATAAAAACTTTTGTCACGGTAAAATTTCATACCCTCCTTGGGAAGCCCCGTCACATCAACTATAAGGTCTTCATTGATGTCAATCCATTGATTATTGAAAAAAATCCTGCCATTCTTCCAGTTCTTCATAAAATATTGAGTAATACTCAAATTTCCACCCTTGATTTTCTCCATGTAAGTGATGAAATTTCCCTTCTTAAGAATCTCCCAATTTTCTTTCTTCTGCCTCCATTCATTACAGTTAACTGGTTCATATCTTTTCTTACCTCCTCCCATGTTCATAGTTTGAGAAAAATGCTTCACTTTGGAATTTTTAGTTGTGATCCCTTTAATGATATTAGTGTAAATACCCGAGTAATTCAAAGCCCATAATCCATGTAAGGTTAAATCATCTTTCCAAGTGGAGGCTTTGGAAATGACATAGCAATAATTATTCTTTACTTTCCTCATTTTTTTCCCCATCATATCTCAGTTGTCTTTCACTTCTCCAATTTCTATAAGATCTCTCAAAATAGATAATGGATTTGATCTCAACTAGAATACTATCCTCGATCTGACATGAAGTGACATCCCCTTTTTTGCAAGCATAGTTAGCAGCCCAGTTAGCCACCACATTAGCTTCATGGTAAATGAGGGTTATAATGCAGTCAAACATAGTTTTAATTTGATCTTGAACAACATTAATAATATTATCAATTGTCTAGGAGGGGTTGGATTTCTTATTAAGATAATCAATAATATTTTTTGAATCTCCCTTGAGCCATAATTTATTGCATTTATAATCTTTATCCAAAAGGATACCCTAGTAAGCCGCCATGGCCTCAGCAACATGGTTAGTCTAGGTGCCAATCAGGATAGCTTTGATAGCTTTACAGTTGCCTATCTCATCTTGAATAATTATTCCATAGCCCACAGTGCCAAGGTTCCCCTTAGAGGCACCATCAAATTTGACTTTCATCCATCCAAGAGGGGGGTAGTCACATTTCACTTCTTCTTTAGGATCTTTTTGGTTCTTATTGTTACTATGAATTCTCCACTTATTAAGGATTTTAATGTCCTCTTCAATAGCATTGGTAGCCTCCAGATTCATAGCTCTATAGTTTTCACTTATTAAACTTCTGGTTTTCTAAAATAGAATTTTGGGAGGGGTTTTGATTTCACGGAATATTCTATCATTCCTCTCTTTCTAGATGGCCCAACATATGTGGGGCAAGGCATAATGCCATATACCTTCGATGTCTTTGTTTCTAAGATTAATATTCCAAGAATTGAACATTCCTTGCATGTCTTTGGGGAGCACCCACTTTAGGTTGAAAGTATTCAAAAATAGAGCCCACATCTCCTGGGTGTAAGCATAGTGGATAAAAAGATGGTTGGCATATTCTTCTTCTTCCCTGCACAAAATACACATGTTAGTCAAATACATACCCCTCATCTTGATATTATCAAGAGTCAGGATTTTGTTTTGAAGCATCATCCACAAGAAAATGTTGATTTTAGGAGTGAGACCTCTAATCCAGGACTGGGCCCAAAAGGGAGTTAGGATGGAGCTGAAGATCTAGGAATAGGCAGACCCAACAGAGAATTGACCATTACGAGTATGCTTCCATATTAAAGAATCATCTTGATTAGAAATAACAAAATCATTAAGCATAACATTTAGAGTTTGAAGGTTGTTGTTAATCAAAGTAAGATCAATCCACCTATTGTTCATCCGATAATAAGCAACTTTAGACCCAATTTTTTCTTTGCATTCAGCCATACACTGATTCCATTTAAGATTCTCAGAGAGAGGAGAGTCCATCATCCAAGAATCTTCCCAGAAGTCAATGTTGTCCCTGTTGGGAGTTCCCTTTGATCTTCAACTTCTATATTTATACTTTGATGGATAACTTTAATATAACTTTGACTCTATCACCACTCCAAAGTCTACAAGGAAGAGGGCCAATTAACAAGGATCAAGAGAGATCCGCCTACACTTTGAGCCTTATTGTTTAGGTAGGTGTACCCTTGATTTACTTCTTGAAAGGAATCACTAAATGATATACAACTATATACTCTTTACTAACTGCTTTAAGATTTTATCATTTGAATGTTTGTGTGTGTGGTTGATGACAATGAAATGCCTCCAGAGGATGGACCAGTGCCTTAACCTAGGGAAAAGAGTCACCCAATTACATAAATCATCTGAATACCTTAATTCAAACACAATTGAATCCAGGATAAGTGCTTTGCCTATTACCCCTCTCCCTCAGACACAAGGACATCAAATTCCTGCTTGGTTACAAACTCACTAAACCCACCTAAAAGACTTTAATCCTAACTTTGTTAGGAACTCAGAGATGACTTCACAATACTCTTTGTTTACCATATGCTAATACACTTTATGACATTAACATATATGAGCTTAGAACCAAAACAAGAAGACATGCACAAATGCAAGATTGGAACTCAATAACATCCTTATTAACATATTCAAGATCAATATACAATCAAAACAACACAAAGATAGGAAAATACACAAAATCTAGCTCCTCTATCAGTAAAACACCATCAACAACCAGCTGGGACCAAAGAAAGTTTTGGAATCCCTACAAAATCAAAATTTTTGCAACTTATACTCCTTAGTCATCTTGGAATTCTCAAAGAGAATGCAACAAGATACAGATAACTTAGGGTTAGGGTTTCAACCACCCAACCAACTGGAAATGGTCAAAAAGTTATTACAGGGGTGGAAACCCAGGCAACCAGGAGAAAGGAAATCTTGGAATGATCCTCAATCATGAAAATTTCTCTGTGAAGGTACTGAGAATCATGAACAATGCTCAAAATGTCAACCCAGGAACATGCCTTGAGCACAAAACCGCACAGTAAAAAACCTACAGATGATCACTCAACACCTTGGACCACACTGCAATGGCAAACTGATCATCTCTCACTAACACCAGTCACTTCTGCATTGAATTCTAGTCCTTCTGGTCACAGGAAACCCTTCAAAATTTTGAATTTGAAATCAAACAGCTACTTTATGGCACTTTTAGCAAATCGGTGATCGATAGTTGAAATTATGTTCACTTTAAGTCATGACCGTCCAATCTTCATGTTTCACGGGCTTTATGATTTACCTCTTAAAAGGGCCCTAGTCAAATTTAGTGAACTAGCGACAAAGGTTTCCACCAGTTCTCGAAACACTTTATACTTCTGCCAAATCTTCATGCGAATGAGCCAACCCATTTAAACCTTGTTGACACCATTAATTTTACTTATCCAGACCGCTAAACCTTTTGACCCCACCTGGGCCCTCTTTATGCCACATGTCATTACATTATTTGCTGCTCATGCTCGGTCACCACTAACACAGGACCCACCCACCTAAGCCTTATAATTGGATGGCAGACGTAAGATCTCATAGCTCTAACAAAACTCATGAGAACTTACACTGACCGTAGATCACATCCTTGTCACTGATCTCTCTGACAATGACCCCATCTTGCCACATCATCCACATCGACCAATAAAATTTGAACAATCCTACACCACCTGGAAAATGGCCCCACTGAGAACACTAAGCCGCTTGGAAGATCCGACGGCTAGCACAAGATCTGAAAGGCTTGGAAGATTCTATGTGCTTACATGCCAACCATCGATTGAAGAATCTTCTCCTATCTCTGACAACCCACTGACAAGAAACAAAATCAATGGATGGTGCATGATCTTAAGCTTCTGACAAAACCCATAATATTATACGTCATTCATTAATTCATTGACAAGATTAGGACCCACTGACACATCCAAAAACTAGGTCCCATTGATAGGTGCTGAGTAAGATTTGATATCGATGGATGGTGCATGATCTCAAAGGGGAAGAATATTCCTTAAGATCATGCACTAACCATAGATTCAAAAGCCTTCATTGTAGGCCCCACTAACAAGATCCCTCTCAGCAACACACAAACCAATGAGATAACACCAACTATGCCAACATGGTAGTGGACCCACTTGAAAAGAAAGACTATGTCATCAGGAAAAATCAATGATCGGCGTAAGATCTCAAGCATCTGACATAGTCTATGAGAATTTACACTGACCATCGGATGGAAATGTTGTCAGAAGATTGGGCCTAGGAAACACTAAGGCTAAAACATTAGGAAGAATTAAAGCTCAAGACTTAGGAAAATTAAAACTTGCAGGGCGCTGGGAACTTAGGAGAGATTAACTAGTGACTTAGGAAATATAAAGGGGACCCACCGACACATGAAACCTAACCGCAAGACATAAAGTTGGTCATTTTAAAAAGGCACATGTAGAAAATAAGGTTTTAAGTGACCTGCAAAAAGGTAACGCGAAAATAGAATAGGGCCAGGGCAAATTTTAAATTTAAGGACCCAACGGCTAGATTTTTGAAATTTTTTGCCTTAGGGTTTATGCCAGGGTCCTAAAAATAATGCAAAGACCAGGGGAAGAGAGCTAGAGCTAGGAAATTTTTGGCACATGCTAACAGTGGCTCTATCCAGGGATGTATGCCTCCTATAGGCATAGCAAGGACTTAGAATCACTGGTTTAAAGCAGACCATCCCACTAGAAAAATTGCAGACAACAGGGAACAAGTAAGGCAAAGCAGGCAACAGGGCCAAAAACTGACAGACCAAGACAAAATAGGGTAGGGACAAGCAACTTATAGAATTTACAAAATGTACAAACCTAACTACTGGTCATGGAAAATAGAATACCTCAATTGAAGTATTTCTTCAAGAATTGTCCATGAACTGGCAATTCCTGAATATCACCATTTAATTCTTTGATAATGTATGAATCTTGGCCCCATTTCTCATGAATTAGATATGGCCCTAGCTAGATGGGATCAAATTTACCATGTTTCCCCTTATCCTCTAGTCTGGCATTCCAAACTAACACCAAATCACCAGGTTCAAACTTTCTATCAACAGTCTTCTTATCATATAAATTCTTAACCTGCAACTACAATTTGGCATTCCTTGCGACTAATTGTCTTCTAGTCTCATCCAACCTAATGAGGTCCTCAATTCTCAACTGCATCTCATCATCTATGTCATCATCATATAGCTAAACAAATTTATACATTTCCAATAAGTTATTCTGAGGCATTCTTGCATGAATTTCATATACTAGGTCAAATGGTGCACAACCAATTTCCCTCTTCACAGGTACCCTATCAGCCCATAGAGCTAATGGTAGCTTTGAATTCCATGCCCTCTTATTCTTTTCAAGAATTCTCTTTAATATTTTAAGCAAACTCTTATTAGTAGATTCCGCCTGACTATTTCCTTGCGGATGATAAGGTAAGGAATTAGAAATCTAAATTTCCAAACCTTTGCAAAAGTCCTTATATTCAGCAGACCTAAAGCACATGGCATTATCACTTACTATTGTCTTAGGGCACCCAAACCTTGTAACAATATTATTCATCATAAAATCAATTACCACCTTACTAGTTGCATTTCTTGTAGGTATAGCTTCTACCCACTTTGTAAAGTAATCAGTGGCAACCAAGATCCATGAGTGTCCTCCTCTTGACTTGTTTGGTATCTCCCCTATGAAATCAATTCCCCATTGTTGGAAAGGAGCCTGAACTTCTACTGGTCTCAATGGCACATTACCTAAAAATTTAAGCTTACCAGAGAACCTTTGACAAGCATCACACCCCCTCACCAACTATTCTGCATCCTTGAAGATTGTGGACCACCGGAATCCTACTCTCAAGATCTTATGAGCAGTTGTTTTACCCATATAATGCCCACCACAAACTCCCTCATGCATTTCTTTCAACAACTTATTAGCCTAGTCTTCATCTACACACTTCAAAAGTATGCAATCCAAATTCTTTCTATACAATTTACACTTCACAATTACATACTTGATGGCCTGTAATTTTAATGTCCTCTTTTGATTATCATTCATACTATTTGGACATTTCATGTTTCTCAAGTAATAGATGATATCCTGATACTAGATACAATCATCCATGTCACATGTGTAATCAATTTTAGAATGATTTACCTGATTTGCATCAAGATTGGATTGGGCCATCAGTTTCACCAATCCCTATCCTCTAACCAACTTAGTAATTTGTACCTCAACATTGAATTCTTGGATCCTATTGATCCATCTGCATCTTCTTCTAGACACCTCTTGCTGTGAGAAAATATCCTTCACAGCTACACTTGGCACAAAAGCAATCACAACTGCCCCCATCAAGTAACACCTAAAAGCCTTGATTGCCTTCACAAGTGCATAAGCCTATTTTTCATTTATGTCATACTTCAATTCTGCTGCCTGCAAAGATTTACTGAAAAATGCAATAGGCTGCTCAAAACCATCCTTATTCTTTTGTAACAAAATTGCAGCAATAGTGTGAAAAGATGCAAAGGAAAAGATATGCATTGGGACATTATAATAAGGTGCCTTAAGCACTGGTACATCTTTGATAGCCTTCTTGATACTTTTGAAAGCCTCATCAGGCTCACCCTCCCAATTGATTGCAGATCCCTTCTTCAACATCTTAGAAATAGGTCTAGTAACCTCTACAAAATTTGTCACAAACCTCCTTAAAAAATTGACCTGACCAAAGAAGGACTGAATTCCTTTAACATTCTTTGGTCTCTGAATTTTATCAGTGGTTGCTACCCTCTCAAGGTCAATTCTCACTCCTTTCTTCCCAACTAAGTGGCCAAGCAACTTACCTTCAATGACACCAAAAGCACATTTCCTTGGGTTCAAAGAAATGCTAAATTCCAAGGCCCTCACAAATATTCTTTATAAATGAGTGCAATGGTCTTCTTCCTCCTTGGAATAGGTAGTTAGATCATCTTGATATACAACAAGGAAATCATTTATGAAATCTGAAAAGGCAAAATCCATTGCCCTCTGAAAAGTAGCACCAGCATTTGTGAGGCCAAAAGGCATCCTCACATTAACATATGTACCCCAAGGTGTTGTGAAAGCTATCTTGAATTTCTCTGATTCCTTGACAATGACCTAATTGTAGCCAGAGAAACCATCCATCATAGACATCAATTCTAATCTGGTTACTCTCTACAACATAGCCTCCATATTGGGCAGACAATAATTATCCTTTAATGAGCTGATGTTCAGATTCCTAAATTCCACACAAAGCCTGATGTCACCATTCTTTTTTCTCACAAGAATAAGGTTTGACACCTAAGAAGAATGCCTTATAGGCTTGATAATTCTAGCATCTCTCATCTTTATTAACTCTTCTTGCATCTTGGGTTCCAAAGTGGGATTAATAGGCCTTTGTTTTTTCCAGAAAGGTTTAGCATCTTCTTTCAATGGAATAATATGCTGAAATAAATCTTCTCTATAAACCTTTAGGTCATCATATGACCATGCAAAAACATGCCTGAATTTTCTCAATAATTCAATCAAAGATTTCTTTACCTTTTGAGATATATCTCTACCAATGTATACCTTCTTAGGTGCCTCATGTGTTCCAAGATTTATCTCCTCTAGATCAACATGATCTTCTCTTTTGATATTCTTTTGAACTCTATCCTGGTTATCAAAGATAGTCTCCAATACAACAAGCCCCTTGGGCACATTGTTAGTTCTAAGCTAAATGACCTCATTGCCAAAGACACCTCCCTTCCTTCTACTGACTCAACCAAGGTTGAACAATCAAATTCCTGACCATGATATTGATCCTCACACCCCATAAACTTCAAGATATCATTATCATCATCAAAAACTTGCCAATTCTCAATATTATCTGGTATGCTAGGCCTACCTAAATTTCAACTTTAGAGATACCAGAAAATGTAATATCATTGGGATTGATTGCAATATTGGCTAATAAGTCAGCCATCTTATTATTACTCCTATCCTTCCACTCAATATTCAAGGCATCAAAATGTTCAATCAAATCCCAAACTCCATTCCTATATTGTTTCAACCTCTTGTTGTTGGAAACATATACTGACCTGACTTGGGACACCACCAACTTAGAATCACCAACAATACTTAAACACTTAATACCATGCTTTTGTGCCAACCTCAATCCTAACAACAAAGCCTCATATTCTATTATATTGTTGGTACAAAAGAAATTCAATGTGAAAGAAAACTTGTAGGTGTTTCCATCATGAGAAATAAGTAAAATACCTACTCCTACACCATCTTTGCAATTTGCACCATCAAAGTACATTACCCACAAATCACCCTTCATAGAATTAACACTTACCTCAATAGAGATAGGTGAAAAAATAGGTTCCTCTTCAAATAAAGGGATCTCTACCCTAAAAGCATTAATATCACTATCCACAAAACATGTAGTTTCATTATCAATATTTCTCTCAATCATGTGGCATACTCTTGGCTCTCGTTCAATCTTGATAAACTGATCATCAATCTTGAAAGTGGCATAGGATAGATCACACTATAAACTTCCACCCATGGTAGCACTCCACCTTCTCGATAGCAGCATCCCATAATGAGGAGGGATATCCACCACCAAAACACTCATTGTTAACTCTTTCTCTAGATATGCTGCCAGCCTATATGGCATTGCATTGATAGTCCCAATAACTGGTACCTCCCTTTGATCCATTGCACAACATCTGCCTTGCACTGTATCAATTTTAAGGCCCAACTTCTCCATGATTTTGAAAGGCATGACAGTATTAGAGGCACCACTATCAATCATACAATTTCTCAACTTCATTCCATTCACAAGAACACTTAAAAAGAATGGATCAATATTTTCAAGGTTGGCATTGACAAAACTATCCAAGTATATTGGAGGAATTTGAGACACAATTCCCTGAGCAACAACACCAATCAAAGCCTTATCCTGAGATCCATTGCATGCAACATCACTTTTATGAACATTACCTACCCATGCAATAGCTTTGTCTTTGTGTTCAGGGATCCTCAATAATTCTGACAATGGAACCTTAACTGTAATTTGGGACAATACAAATAACATATCAATAGGAGCAGAAGAAGGAATCTCAATCTGCACTGCCTTAATATCCTTTTGCTTATCTGACACATTAAGTGTATTGGCCACCCTCAGTTTTTCAATCTTAGCCATTGTGTTAACTGGCCTCTCAATCTCACTAGAAATATTTTCAATTCCAACTCCCTTTGGCTCACAATTCTTACCTTTTACATTCTTGAATTTCACCATGTGATCACCTTTTGATTTGTTCTCATTAGTCTCTCTGGAGTTGGTACTCTTTATAAACATTCCTGCAGCTTTCTCATTTGTATTCCTTGCCACCATGCCCCAAGTTTGCACTTGGGAAATCATTTCTGCAGTAATCCTATCCATCTCTTCTCTAGAAGGTCTTCTCAAATTTACTGGCTTAGAAGCAGAGTTCATGTTACATGTCTTCTTGTCAATGTCTTCACTATTAGAAAAAACTTCTTGATGAAAAAGGGCCTGATTGTGTCTCTTTACATTTACATCTACCTCTTCATCAAAATTAGAATCTTCTTCATATCCTAGATATGAAGAATCCATGTTGCATCCAACATCATCTTGATCTTCTTCTTGATCTATCTCCTCATTGCCACAACCTTGATTTGCAGCCATAGAATGTGCAACCACACAATGCTCTGTAGAATGAGGGGACTGACATGCAACACACCAAGGTATGTCCTCCATGACATTTATTGAATCCTTTTGTAGAGGGTCAGGGACACCTCTATCATTGTTTCCTCTTACAGTAGGGACAATAGGCTTTCCATCCTTCCATTGGGTGTTGTAGGGGTAGTTCTGCAATCTATTATGTTTGTTAAAATTGTTGTTGAATTGAGGCCTTTAATTGGTAGGAGCACTGATGTTCCTATTTGTAGGTGCCTTCAAATCCTTCAATGCATTAAGCACCTTATCCAATTTATCTTCCTCTTGCCTCCTAGCTCCAACATTATTATCATTTTCCTTTTTGTATTTCTTGTCCCCAAACAACTTTGGGTCATCTCTCTTTCCCCCCAATTTTCTTGATATTTTCATATTGTTCTCAATATTGACAGCAATCCTAAAAGCATCCATAAGAGTTCTTGGTTCTTTTTCCCTCAACAAATATCCCATCTTTCCATCAAATGCATTGAAGTATGTGGTCAGATAGACATTGTCATCTAATCGCATAACTTGGAACAACTTATGCATACCCTTCTGAAATCTCATGTTGAATTCAACTGTAGTCTCATTCTGATTTTTCCTTATGGTATTAAATTCATTCAACATGAAACTAGCATTAGGCCTATCACCATACTACTCTTTAAAACATCTCTCAAAAGAGTCCCAAGTATCAATACATTTTTCAGGAAGTCTCTTAAACCAATCTCTAGCATCCTCCATTAGAGATTGAACAAATAACTTCATGAACACATCCTCATGCTCTACCTCATAATCATTAAGCATATCAACAAATAACCTAAGATGCTCTTCACAACTAATAGCATTATTACCAGAAAACTTAGGTACCTTATCTCTAATATCATTTGAAAAAGCATTCGGGTAACCAGGAATTCCATGAAAACTAATTTGCCTATAGCCTTCTAATTGCATAGGTCTTCTTTGAAAACTTGAGCTAGTGTTAACCCTAGGATCAACATTAGCATCTACATTTTTATCTACTTATGCATTTGACTACTGCCTAGGATCAACACCTATCCTAGTAGATGAAGAAGGAATTGAACTAGTAGCATTACTAAGTGGAATAGTAGTAGTCATAGATGGCATACCTAGTTCAGTAGTAGATGGGCCAAGAGCATTAGCTGATGAAGACTTCAAGAACTAGATCTTTCTTCTTTTTTCTACAATGGAAGCTTCAATTTCAGCCCTCTCTAATTCTCTTGCAAGGTCCTCATCTTCTTTTCTTCTTCTCTCTATTTCTATGTCCTTATTTAAATTGGGTGGTGGGACCTCGGGTATTGTCAATGATTTACTTGTTTGATGTCCCACCATCTTTTTCTTTCCTTTCTCACCAGCGGCAACATCAAGCTTAGTGATCGCATGCCCATCTTTATCTCTAGGCAAAGGAACATAACTTTGCACTTGTCTAACCATAGGGCCCTCCCTATCAAATTCATGATCTTGGAATAAGCACTCTTACTCACTCCTCAAGGCCTCAAGATCACCAAAGACATCATGCTGCAAAGTTTTAGGAGCAGAAGCAAGAATCTTGTTTCTCTCCTTCATTTCATTAATCTTTCTAAGGAGAGACTATTTTTCTATCAGAGCATTCACCTTTTCAGCCTCTCCATCCTCTTGTAACCTCTTATGTATGGCATCCTGCTCTACCAACTACAACCTTAATGTATTTAAATCATTAGGATCTACCATAATGTCATCAGAACCTGATGACACATCCATATCAGAAAGATTTTGATATGGGAGGTGGACTTGCCTTGGTCTCATGGGTTCTCTTCTGAAATTGTCCTCATAAAGATCTAAATCAATCTCCAAACCCATCTCTCTAGCTTGTTCATCTTGACCTATAGACAATGGACCTTTGTCCTAAAATACAACTTCTGGGGTATCATAAAATCTATCTTCAGAGCAACCACCATCTGATCTAGAAACTCTATCCTGTGAACCTTCCTCACTTGAGGAAACATGTGGTGCTCTACCTCTAATACTTCTTTGTTCTCTAATGGGAGCACTAGTAGACTCACCATTCTATCTAATCCAACTCTTTTTCTCCTGTCTAGGCAATTTCTCTAGAGTGACCTCCGGATGCTTTCTAACAAAGGACCTAGTATTCATCCTCTTGTCCATGATTTACAATATATAGCACTAGTTCTTAACCCTTTTGAGTCGCCACCCACCTAGATGGGAAATCCTTACTTTAAATAAAAAAGAAAAACAAGAGTGCACTTACAACCTTTATATCTAGACTCTCCCCAGTAGAGTCACCATTTTGTTGGGAGTTCCCTTTGATCTTCAACTTGTAGATTTATACTTTGATGGATAACTTTAATATAACTTTGACTCTATCACCACTCCAAAGTCTACAAGGAAGAGGGATAATTAACAAGGATCAAGAGAGATCCTCCTACACTTTAAGCCTTATTACTCCTGTAGGTGTACCCTTGATTCACTTCTTGAAAGGAATCACTAAATGATATACAACTATATACTCTCTACTAACTGCTTTAAGATTTTATCATTTGAATGTTTATGTGTGTGGTTGATGACAATGAAATGCCTCCAAAGGATGGACTAGTGCCTTAACCTAGGGAAAAGAGTCACCCAATTATATACATCAGCTAAATACCTTAATTCAAACACAATTGAATCCAGGATAAGTGCTTTGCCTATTACCCCTCTCCCTCAGACACAAGGACATCAGATTCTTGCTTGGTTGCAAACTCACTGAACCCACCTAAAAGACTTTAATCCTAACTTTGTTAGGAACTCAGAGATGACTTCACAATACTCTTTGTTTACCATATGCTAATACACTTTGTGACATTAACATATATGACCTTAGAACTGAAACAAGAAGACATGCACAAATGGAAGATTAGAACTCAATAACATCCTTATTAACATATTCAAGATCAATATACAATCAAAACAACACAAAGATAGGAAAATACACAAAATCCAGCTCCTCTATTAGTAAAACACCATCAACAACTAGCTGGGACCAAAGAAAGTTTTGGAACCCCTACAAAATCAAAATTTCTGCAACTTATACTCCCTAGTCATCTTGGAATTCTCAAAGAGAATGCAACAAGCTATGTATAACTTAGGGTTAGGGTTTCAACCACCCAACCAACTGGAAATGGTCAAAAAGTTATTACAAGGGTGGAAACCTAGGCAACCAAGAGAAAGAAAATCTTGGAATGGTCCTCAATCATGAAAATTTCTCTGTGAAGGTACTGAGAATCATGAACAATGCTCAAAATGTCAACCCTGTAACATGTCTTGAGCACAAAACCACACAGTACAAACCCTACAAATGATCACTCAACACCCTGGACCACACTGCAATGGCAAATAGATCATCTCTCACCAACACCAGTCACTTCTGCATTGAATTCTAGTCCTTCTGGTTGCAGGAAACCCTTCAAAAATTTGAATTTGAAATTGAACGGCTACTTTATGGTGCTTTCAGCAAATTAGCAATCGATATTTGAAATCAGATTCACTTTAAGTCATGACCATCTGATCTTCATGTTTCATGAGCTTTATGATTTACCTCTTAAAAGAGCCCCAGTCAAATTTAGTGAACTGGCGACAAAGGTTTCCGCTAGTTTGTGAAACACTTTATACTTCTGCCAAATCTTCATGTGAATGAGCAAACCCATTTAAACCTTGTCGGCACCATTAATTTTACTTATCCAGACTGCTAAACCTTTTGACCCCACCTGGGCCCTCTTTATGCCACATGTTAGTACATCATTCATAGCTCATGCTCAGTCACCACTGACATAGGACCCACCCACCTAAGCCTTATTATCGGATGACAGGTGCAAGATCTCATAGCTCTGACAAAACTCATGAGAACTTACACCGACCGTAGATCACATCCTTGTCACTGATCTCTTTGACAATGACCCCATCTTTCCACATCATCCACATTGACCAATAAAATTTGAACAATCCTACACCGCCAGGAAAATGGCCCCACTAAGAACACTAAGCCACTTGGAAGATCAGACGGCTGGTGCAAGATCTGAAAGGCTGGAAGATTCTATGTGCTTACACGCCAACCATCGATTGATGAATCTTCTCCCATCTCTGACAACCCACTGACAAGAAACAAAATCAATAGATGGTGCATGATCTTAAGCTTCTAACAAAACCCATAAGAGTATACACCATTCATTGATTCACTGATAGGATCAGGACCCACTGACACATTTGGAAACTAGGTCCCACTGACAGGTGCTGAGTAAGATTCGATATCAATGGATGGCACATGATCTGAAAGGGGAAGAATATTCCTTAAGATCATGTGCCAACCATAGATTGAAAAGCCTTCACTAGAGGCCCCATTGACAGGATCCCTCTCAGAAACACACAGACCAATGAGAGAACACCAACTGTGCCAACATGGCAGTGGACCAACTTGAAAAGAAAGACTACATCATCAGGAAAAATCAATGATCGGCATAAGATCTCAAGCATCTAACATAGTCTATGAGAACTTACGCTGACCGTCAGATGGAAATGTTGTCAAAAGACCAGGCCCAGGAAACACTAAGGCCAAAACATTAGGAATAATTAAAGCTCATGACTTAGGAAAATTAAAACTTGTAGGGTGCTGGGAACTTAGGAAACATTAACCGGTGACTTAGGAAATATAAAGGGGACTCGCCGACACATGAAACCTAACCGCAAGACATAAAGTTGGTCATTTTAAAAAGGCACATGAGGAAAATAAGGTTTTAAGTGACCCGTGAAAAGGTAACATGAAAATAGAATAGGGCCAGGGAAAATTTTAAATTTAAGTACCCAATGGCTAGATTTTTTAAATTCTTTGCCTTAGGGTTTATGCCAGGGTCCTAAAAATAATGCAGAGACTAGGGGAAGAGAGATAGAGCTAGGAAATTTTTGGCACATGCTAACAGTCCCCCTTTCCAATTTTCAATTTAACTCCATCTCGGATGATACTCTTAGCTTTAGTGACATTTTTCCATATGCACAAGCCCATAATTTCAAGCTTAGAGTCCAAAAAGTTCTGAAGACTAGGAGTGTTCTTCTTATATTTTCTTTTCCATATAGTGTTCCATTCACCCTCCGAGTTGAAGCTTCTCCAACAAAGTTTAGCCAAGAGGGATTCATTTAGGTTCCTGATCCTTCTGAGCCCAAGACCCCCTTTAGATTTATGAGAACCTTTTCCCAGGAGACAAGAGCCATCCTTTTCTACTTCTCAACACCAGTCCAAAGAAAGTTTCTTTGGATTTTCTCAATAGCTTCAACAAACTTGTTAGGGATCTAGAAGAGACCAAGAGCATAGATAGGAATACTCTAAAGAGAAGTTTTAAGAAATTGGACTTTGCTAGCCTAACTAAGAGCACCTTTCCAACCAGCTAACTTTTTGTGGAATTTGTCAATAATGGAACTCCAAAAGGAATCTAGAGGATTAGAGCCAAGGGGGAGACCTAGGTAGGTGGCAGGGAGTAGTCCAATTTGATAGCCCAAGATTTTTTTGATCTTCTTTTGCCTAGTTTTAGGAACATTAATAAAGTACAAAAAACTTTTATTCTAGTTAATTGATTTCCCAGAAGCTTTACTATAGTTGTTGAGGTAGAGTTTGAGGTTTTTAGCTTCAACAATAGAGGCTTCACCAAGAAAGATAGAGTCATCCACAAATTGTTGATGGGAGCAAACATGATTGCAAGAGGAAGGTCTCAAACCCTTTAAATCACCTGTCTAGACCGTAGAAGCAATGTATCTACCCAAGCATTTAGCCATGATAACAAATAAAATAGGAGAAAGGGGATCCCCTTGCCTTAATCCCCTAGAAGACTTAAAGAAAGGAGTTGGGGAACCATTGACCAGCACAGAAAAAGAAGCAGAAGTAACCAGTTGCATGAGGATCTTAGTAGTACACCTATTGAAGCTGAAGGCCAAAAGAGATTTTTCAAGGAGACTCCAATCAACTCTATCATAAGCTTTAGACAGGTTGATTTTTAAAATAAATCCCTCTTTCTTAGCCATCACTAAGGAGTGAATATTCTCATGCACCATAATGATGGAATCAAGAATTTGTCTACCTAGAACAAAACCATTTTCTTGGTGAGAAATCAGCTTGGGGAGAAGAGTCAACAACGAGGAGTTCATGACTTTAATGATGATTTTATAATACAAATTACACAAACTGATGGGTCTAAAGCTATCCATAGAGTCAGCCCCATCCTTTTTGGGAATGAGAGAAATAAAAGTACCATTGAGTTCCTTGAGGATTTTTTTAGAACCAAAGAATTCTTTAACAACATCAGTGACATCCTTACCCACAACCAACCAATACAATTGAAAGAAAAACATGGGGAACCCATTAGGGCCAGGAGATTTACTACCTTCAAAAGAAAAGGCAGCCTTCTTAATTTCCTCATTGGAGGGGATAGCTTTGGGAAACTTGTTATCTTGCTCAGAGAGAATTTTAAGGATTTTATCCAATGTATCCTATTGGGAGTTCTAATCTAGATCAGAATCTTGAGTAAGCAAGTTAAAGAAATATTCCTTAGCTTACTTAGCAAATTCCTCCTCCTTTTCTAGCAAAATGTTATTATCTCTAAGCTTAGTTATTCTATTGGCCACCTTATGCTTGATAGCAGAGAGATAAAAGAACTTAGGGTTCTTGTCCCCTTCTCTAATCCAAGTGTTACGGGATCTTTTCTTCCAAAAACTTCTTCCTTGTGCACCATGTCATGATATTTGATAAGAATTTCATTTTCTTTTTCCTTGGGGATCATCTCATAACTAGAGATTTGGAAAGAATCCTAAATATCTTTAAGGTCTGAAGAGATTTTGGCCTTGTTAGAAAAAATGATCCCAAAAGTCTCTTTATTCCAAGTTCTAATATTATCTTTCACATGTCTAAGTTTGTTAGCCAATTTGTGCATAGTTGTACCATCAATTTTAATTTTCCACCATTCATTAATTCTCTGATTAAGCTCCAGATGCAAGGTCCACATTTTCTCAAATTTGAAGGGAAAATTCCTTTTTCTAGATAGAGGGTTAGCAATAAAAGAGAGAGGATAATGATCAAAGCCAGTGCTAACAAAGGTAGTCAACAAGCAATAATAATTTTGATACTAGTCATTAGTAATAAGATCTCTATCTAATCTTACCTAAATCAAATAATTACCCTCTCTTCTATTTTTCCAAGTGTAGTTGATACCTTGTAGATCAATATCAATGAGAGCTTGCCTAGTAATGTAGTTCATAAGGTAAAGTAAACTGTCTAGATTTGGTTGGCTACCTCCAATTTTCTCATCTTCCTTTAGAGGAGTATTGAAATCACCCAACATAATCCAACTTTCCTTTTCAAAAAGGGTTCTAGCTTGATCAATTTTCATCTAGAATTTTTTCCTTTCATTCTTGGTATTAGGAGCATAGATATTAGAATGAACCCAAGAAGTGTTGTCCTTAAGGTGATAAAATATGATGCTAGTCATGTTGTTATCTTGAGATATGACTTCTCCCTCAATATTGTTGCCATTCCAAAAAGTAGAAATGTGACCTGAAGCACCTACCGAGCTACCCCCTATACTGTAGTTATCTTTGAAAAACTTGAGGTTTTCAACTTTCTCCTTAGACATTTTAGTCTCTTGAATCAAAATAATATCCGGTCTGTTGTCTCTACCCATATTCCTTATAAGATCCTATTTGTGAGGATTATTTAATCCTCAGATGTTCCAAGTTATAATCTTCATTTTTTTATAGATTTTTTAACCTGTGGGATGGTGCTCTGAGTACCATCCGCAATGTTTCTAGTTGTTTCCTGGTTCCTAGTTCTTATAGCTGAAGGTCTCCATGGCAGAGATAGATGATTCTTACCAACATCTGGGTAGTAAGATTTAAGTTTGTTCAAAGGCTTACAGCTCTAAGGTTTTTGACCTTTCTTTCTTTCCACTTTGGTGAAATATTTTTCACTTGTGCTTTCCCCAGAGGATCTATCAATGTCTTCATGATCCCCCCAATTAGGAGTCTTTCTAGAGTCTCCCATTTTTTTCCTTTTGTGAGGGAGTATTATGAGATAAGTCGATAGTCTCGGTCCTAGTACAATGTCTTGTTGAGCATAAAAAAAAACAATATCATCCTCTTTAGTAGGTGTTTTGATAGACCGTTTATGATACATATCCTGTTCCCCTGAGGTGTTCCTCTCCTGATTAGTCTATTTTTTAGAATCTTGGGTTAAGGGTATTTCTACTTCTTGGCTTTCCAAAGTATCTTGGACAAAGCTGGCTTGAATATTCTAGGTGTCTTCAATGGGGATCTATTTCTCCTTTTCCCCATCTACCTCTTTAGGATTAGTGTCCTATTCCTTTTCAAGGTTAGGAGCTTCATTGTTACTATTTCCCTTGTCTTCCTTACCAGCCTCAGTAACTTCACTAATCTTAGGCCCTGAAACCCCATCAGAGGACTCCCCACTTTTTCCTTTGGGTTTCCACATCTTTTTTTGTTGGACCTTCTTAGCAATGTTATACGAGCACTATTTAGCCTAGTGTCCAACCTTTTTACATTTGAAACAAGCAAAAGGAATTGTTTCATACTCCATTTTTTGAACCCATTTTCCCAACTTAGATTCCATTTCAATTTTCTCAGGCATATTAGCCTTTGGCGCTATACCGACACATATCCTTCCATGAATCAATCTTCTTCTAGAGATAGTAACCAGGTCAACAGAGAGAAGCTCTCCAAAAGATGTAGCAATGCCTGCAAAAACATCTTCATTCTAGTATTTGAGGGGGAAACCAGAAAGTTTCACCCAGAAAGGGATTTGAACAATGAAATCCTCATTGCTAATCATATTTGGATACCATTTCTAGAGATACACAGTGCTTCTACCTATACACCAGAGGCCACTTTTGATAGTCTACTTCCTATCTTCTTCACAAGAGAAGAAAAAAGATAAATAGCCTTTATGCATAGAAATGACATCAACCTGCCCTTTGAGATTCCATTTTGTCTTAACAAAGGCCCAGACAACCTTGATATTAGGTCTAACCCCTATGAATCGACCAACTAATGAGTTTTCCATAGATTTGATATTATGGTCTATGACCTGGTCAGGGATTTATATAGTGTATTTCCCTTCAGATAAGTTAGAGATAACCTTTACAGGGGGAAAGCTTGACTTACATGTAGGTTTAACCCCAAATAAAGAAGAACATTTAACTTTATCCGGGCCCATATTAGGACCGCCTCCTGGGTCCCCAGGGTCCTTTGGACAATCACGATCTTTGATAGCTGGGTCCTCTCCAGATTGATCTGTAGGGATTCCCCCAAAGGTAGAAGAATCTGCACCTCCAGAGGAGTCAATCTTTGTAGGTGACCCATGTGCAAATAGGTTTGAATGGTTTCCCACCTGAGCACCATCGCTCCCCAGTCACTCCCCACTCCCACTTGCCATCACTTATGACATGTGTTAGTCATAGAATGAGTTAGAATTGTTATTGTCAATTAGTTACATGTATTAACTTGTTATTTTTTATGATATTAATTATAGATCCCCTTAAGACCTCCCCTTAAGATTGCTTATTAGTTAGAATAGTTATTTTCCATTAATTACATGTATTAACTTGTTATTTTTTATGATATTAATTATAGATCCCCTTAAGACCTCCCCTTAAGATTTCTTATTAGTTAAAGATCCCCTTAAGACATTAGTTTGAACATTAAAAAATGATGAAATTAGTTAGTTCTTATTAGTTAAAGATCCCCTTAAGACATTAGTTTGAACATTAAAAAATGATGAAATTAGTTAGATTACTTATGACATGTGTTAGTTCTAGAATGATTTACAATAGTTATTGTCCATTAGTTACATGTATTAACAAGTTATTTTTTATGATAATAATTCTAGATCCCCTTAAGACCTCCCCTTAACATTGCTTATTAGTTAGAATAGTTATTATCCATTAGTTACATTTATTAACTACTTATTTTGTATGATATTAATTCTAGATCCCATTAAGACCCCCCCTTAAGATCTCCCCTTAAGATTTCTTATTAGTTAAAGATCCCCTTAAGAAATTTGTTTGAACACTAAAAAATGATGAAATTAATTAGATTACTTATGACATGTGTTAGTTCTAGAATGAGTTAGAATAGTTATTGTCCATTAGTTACATGTATTAACTTGTTATTTTTTATGATATTAATTCTAGATCCCCTTAAGACCTCTCCTTAAGATTGCTTATTAGTTAGAATAGTTATTGTCCATTAGTTACATGTATTAACTAGTTATTTTTTATGATATTAATTCTAGATCCCCTTAATACCTCCCTTTAAGATTTCTTATTAGTTAAAGATCCCCTTAAGACATTAGTTTGAACACTAAAAAATGATGAAATTAGTTAGATTATTTATGACATGTGTTAGTTATATAATGAGTTAGAATAGTTATTGTCCATTAGTTACATGTATTAACTAGTTATTTTTTATGATATTAATTCTACATCCATCTAATAAAATATAATCAAATGAAACCATCTAATCAAATAATATCATCTAATCAAATGAAACTATATAATCCAATCAAATGAAACCATCTAATCAAATCATATCATTTAATAAAATAAAATCATCTAATCAAATTATGTCATCTAATCAAATGAAACCATCATAAATCTATATAATGTCAAATCATAAATCATCTATGTCTAGAGGTCTGGATAGCATATAAATATATGTCTCGAATCATTAACTGAAAATATCAAACATATAATAATGACATATATAATGAGTATCAAATAAAAGATATGTGCAACATGTCCTAAACTAGGGAGTCATCTAGGTGCATGAAAACAGAGTGACCCTCTAACCGATTGCCATGAGCATTCTTTGGCTATGAGGTAGCAACTGATCCATGGGAATATAAATGCATGTATATAATAATAATGTAAAATACTTAAAATATTATAAATGCAAGTTTAAACTTACATATTTTTAAAACTTACCTGACCACTAGTAGGTGTCACATCTATTGAATATCTCCTATGAGCATCCTTTGGCTGTGAAGTAGCAACAGACCCCTAAAAATTTAGTACAAAAGTTTTTTATATACATGTACATAGTATATATTATGTAAAGTACTTGAAATATATAAATACATGTGTACAAGTGTACACATGCATGCTTAAACCTACATATATCTAAAATGTACCTGACCACTAGTAGGTGTCACATCTACTGAATCTCTCATATGAAGATGCTCCGAGCCCACACTAGAGGTAATGTGCTCTGCTAATTGTGCTTGCAAAATATTATACATTGAAAAAACATCAATACAAACATCTACAATTAATTGTTCACTAGAACTCCTAGAAAGGAGAAAAGAAAAATTTATATACTTGGGTCTCAACAACAGGAGGATCATCAGTGCTCTGCAGCATTATATCATCAATAGGAACTACATCACCCACACCACCTTCAGTCCTGAACCTCTCTAGTAATGAAGAGTGTAAGGGTGACACTAGCTGGGAGGGGATCGATGTAGAGTCTAAACCACCAGGATGCAATAAAAAATCCATAAATGATCCAACATCAGTGACAATGTCCACCTAACTCAACCTACCCAACTTCTCATCAAATGTGTCTAGGCCCTCAGTTATGATGTGTACATCTCCAACCTACATATTTGGCTCTGTAGCTATAGACTAATTTGTGGGTGCAGAGTGCTCTATAGAGTGATGCGAACTATGTTGTGCCTAACTAGATGGTGCATCCTATGTCAGTGGAACTACATAACCCTATGCAAGTCCGATGAAATCCCTAACTGAATGTACTAGGATCCTCTACATGTCAAAAATATAAGAATATGACTATAGGACATCCTCCAAAAAGTAAAGTGCCACATCTAAATGAATATGGTGCCTAGAAAACACTCGTATCTCTCTAGGTGCAGGAAGACCTACAACTCTATATGCCTCATCATTAACACCTGTAGAAACACTAGATGAAGCCTCAAAAGATGATCTAGCTCGACTTGGTCTAGTTAAAATATATCTGCCCACTATATCTGAAGTGATGGAGGTGGCTGCATAAGTAATCTACCCTATCCTATCCACTACTCCCCTCTAAGAAGCAATGACCACTCTATCTGCAGTAGCAACCATCATCGGTGCCATTGTCAAAGTCCTCTACCCAACCAGCTATCTATGATGATGTACAAATCAATTAACCCTATGATACTGATCATGGTTTGCAACCTTACCACACCCTTGATCATAATATCTAGGAAGATCTAAATATTTGACCGAGTCCCAAATGGAACTCAGTGTACAATTGTTGTGCAAAATATAAAGGAATCTGGTCGTTATTAGGATAACAACCATGTGTTGCAAGAAAATGAGGGTATATCATGCATGTGATCTGCAGAATCACACACTATGTGACCTAATATGACCTCACCTTGAGATTCCTCTCATAAAATGGGAAAACCTCTCATTTGATGATTTCCTTGGGGACATGGCTCTAAACTGTCTCAAAGGAAATATCACCCAAGACCTCGATTCTCAACTCTCAAAAAATAGTATCAACTACCTGAGGCATGAAGGTAGAGTGGGATCACAATCTAGCAGTTATCTCCTCCAAAATGGTAAATATATTGATACAAGTATCTCTATATATGCCATATGTTGAAGATGTATAGATGGACTCTCTAAGTCGATCCATCGCTATGTCAGCAGTATGAAAAATGGTCTCTATATCAGAAGTGTGAGGTGCATCCTGAGTGGCTATCTAGATACATAACATCTGAAAGCTAAGTGTTAACAATTAAGTGCTTGATTACATGTTATAATTGTGTGTAAAATGGAAACAAATATCTAAATATATAAAATTATACTTAAATTTACAATACTAGAGTGTACTAATAGTCCTAAAGGGTCCTTGAATGTACTAATTGGTATTAAAATAGGTCCTATTATGTCAAGTAAGTGGACTTATTAGGTCTTAAGGGTCCTAGGATGTACTAATTGATTGTAATAGGTCATATTAGTCCTATTAGGTCTTAAGTCAAGTCTTATTAAGTCTTAAGGGGTCCTATTATGTCTTAAGTGGTCCTATTCTAGGTCTTAAGGATCCTAAGGGTTCTTAAAGAGCTTTATGTTACAATAGGGGTCCTAAAGGAACCTAGAGTGTACTAATAGTCCTAAAAGGTCCTTGGATGTACTAATAGGTATTAATAGGTCCTATTAGGTCAAGTAAGTGGTCTTATTAGGTCCTAAGGGTCCTAGGATGTACTAATTGATGTTAATAGGTCATATTAGTCCTATTAGGTCTTATGTCCAGTCTTATTAAGTCTTAAGGGATCCTATTACATCTTAAGTGGTCCTATTCTACATCTTAAGGATCCTAAGGGTTCTTAAAGAGCTTTATGTCACAATAGGGGTCCTAAAGAAACCTAGAGTGTACTAATAGTCCTAAAAGGTCCTTGGATGTACTAATTGGTATTAATAGGTCCTATTAGGTCAAGTAAGTGGTCTTAAGGGTCCTAGGATACATGAATTGATTTTAATAGGTCATATTAGTCCTATTAGGTTTTAAGTCCAATCTTATTAAGTCTTAAGGGGTCTTATTAGGTCTTAGGGGATCCTATTATAGATCCTTAGGATCCTAAGAGTTTTTAAAGAATTTTATGTCACAATAGGGGTCCTAAAGGAACCTAGAGTGTACTAATAGTCCTAAAGGTTCCTTGGATGTACTAATTGGTAATAATAGGTCCTATTAGGTCAAGTAAGTGGTCTTATTATGTCTTAAGGGTCATAGGATGTACTAATTGATTTTCATAGGTCATATTAGTCCTATTAGGTATTAAGTCCAATCTTATTAAGTCTTAAGGGGTCCTATTCTAGGTCCTAAGGATCCTAAGGGTTCTTAAAGAGTTTTATGTCATAATAGGGGTCCTAAAGGAACCTAGGGTATACTAATAGTCTTAAAGGGTCCTTGGATGTACTAATTGGTATTAACAGGTCCTATTAGGTCAAGTAAGTGGTCTTATTAGGTCTTAAGGGTCCTAGCATGTACTTATTGATTTTAGTATGTCATATTAGACCTATTAGGTCTTAAGTCCAGTATTATTAATTCTTAAGGGGTCCTATTAGGTCTTAAGGGGTCTTATTCTAGGTCCTAAGGATCCTAAGGGTTCTTAATGAGTTTTATGTCATAATAGGGGTCCTAAAGGAACCTAGGATGTACTAATAGTAATAAAGGGTCCTTGGATGTAATAATTGGTATTAATAGGTCCTATTAGGTCAAGTAAGTGGTCTTATTAAGTGTTATGGGTCCTAGGATGTACTAATTGATAAAATAATAGGTCATATTAGTCCTATTAGGTCTTAAGTCTAGTCCTATTAAGTGTTAAGGGGTCTTATTAGGTCTTAAGAGGTCCTATTCTAGTTCCTAAGGATCCTAAGGGTTCTTAAAGAGTTTTATGTCATAATAGGGGTCCTGAAGGAACCTAGGGTGTACTAATAGTCTTAAAGGGTCCTTGGATGTACTAATTGGTATTAATAGGTCCTATTGTGATGTGTGAGTTTGTGGCTTGCAAAACAACACTTGAATATGATAATAACATTGCTTGTTAGAGAAAATAAGCATGTAATTGAAGAATCTAACAAGTAAAAGCATCATATTGCTCTCTCAATTTGACCAATTTTGATTGATGTTTAAGCAATATCCTGAAATAAAAATTTATTGCTTTAGTGAGAAAATCACTTTCTGTAGCTTTCGACAAGCTTTTTGTGCCTTAATTGTGCTCTGTTCAGCTTTGATTGAATACATTTGACTAAAGTTTGACTTTTGTTGACCATTAATTTGGCTGAAAATTATTGTTGTACTGATTTTCTTTGCTCATGGTATCCTTTCTACTTAGTTTGCCCCTGTTTGACTGTAATTTGACCATGTTTGACTTCTGCATTCTAAAGGTTGACTTTGCTTTGTAACTCTATTTTTACTGCATCTGAGTGGTATAAATCACCTGTTTCAATTTTGGTCCTAATATTAAGCCTATTTGATGTCTTACTAATAAGGTCCCATAGGGTTATGGAGCTCCCGAAAGGCTTAAGTAGGTCAAAAAGACCATTTTTACTATTCATTTTCACTTTCACCATTTGGATTTTTATCGAGCTCTAAGTGACAATGGTGTTTCGAGTAGAGAAGCATTGATTTGAGATGGCCAAGCAACATGACTGACTGCATCATTATGCACCACATGTGAGTACTTGTTAACGAACCCTGTCAATTTAAAAATTTTGAATTTCATGCATTTTTATGCATTTTAGAGCCAATTTAATTTTCAATTACATCCCAGATGCAGGATCGTGTCCGGTCAAACCCATGTCACATCCTGCATCCTAGATCACATCCAGTATTTCCTGAATTGCATTCCAGTGGGTCACATTTGGTAAGTTTCAAGTAAAATTTAAACTTTTTGTCCCTTTTTAGTTACAGGGTTGCATCCAGCATATCAGATCGCATCCAGATTTCCCGATCTGCATTTGGGATTTATTGGATCACACCTAGTTTTAGGGTCACATCCCAAATTTCTTAATTTGCATCCAGGATTCCTGGATCATTTTTGGTTTTTCTTATTTTTGAGCCAAGTGTACTTGTTTTTCTGAACTTTGAGAATTTTTTCGGCCAATTTCTTTTGTCTAATGCTGACATAGTGCCCCTATTTTCTATTGTACAGACTGACTTCAATCTCATGTCCTTCAGATCTCTAGGCCAGTCCAGGTGTTAGCTCATGATCAATTGAGTCAAGAGGATCAACGTGTCGTGCTATGGTGCAAACTCTAGAGCTTGGTGTATTTACCCAATATTTGGGTAAATTGTGGCCTACTTACTGCATTGGCAGAGTGATGACATTCTAAGCATAACACATTTCACCTACCCACTGGTGAAATGATTGTTACACCAGAGGACTTGTGGTAGATTCTGCATGTTTATGTCATGGGCACAGGGATAGAGTATGAGGCATCTGGGCCTACGGTGATTATTGATGCTAGGAGGTTGTTTCAGGATGATACCATTACATATCTATACTTTAGTTGGGACCACATGGTCCTCAACTATGCCCCTCTTCCTGTATACCTAGCTAGTTTGATAGGTGGCCTATTGATGCTTGATTAGGGTCATCATAGCTTTATGTGTGGCTGGTTGAGAGTGATCAGTCAGATGATCCTGAGCCCTAGGAGATATGCCTAGGGTAGTTGTATTTTGGCTCACATGTATCATGAGCTTCATGATATCATTTATCAGCACTCGCGGTCCATGACTGTTGGGAGTGTAGTTCTACAGATTTGGGCATGAGAGCATGTCCTCGTGACCCAACCCATAGTAGATAGGGACTGCGATGTCAGTCTACCTTATATATTCATGTACTCTAATCTCATTCAGCAGCCCCACCTAGGCAAGTTGGAGTACTCGCATTATCTTTTAGATGATGTCACTAATGTTGTATAGAACCCTTATCTAAACTGTGAGGCATGGCCATCAGATACCAGGCAGATGCCTTGTTTCTTCCAGAGTAGGTACCTTGTTGGTCACACTAGATATATTGTTGAGTAGTTTTTGATTACTCAGGTATGTTGACAATATGGATGAGTACAGGGCATGTCCTAGGAGACATGCTTATATGCTCGTATCAGGAGTGAGGAGGCTCAGTGGGGAGCCTGATTGGTATTTGAGATAGTTGTGCATGAGATCTCTCAAATGGCTTGTGTTGACTAGGACTATCAAGTGAATGTGCACGATGCAGGAGTTACAGATGAGTATCATGCTCATTATCTTAGACATCCATATCCTAGATTTACTCTGTCATGTCCCCATTTTGGCTGACATCATTTGGTGTGCGGGATCAGTCTATCACGGGCTCTCATAGACTAATAGTGATGAGGAGAGAGTCATCTCGTGATCATTATGTTGATCATTTGATTGCATATTGCTAACAGAGCCTACATCCAGTTTGGGCCTACATGCAATTCTAGTGGAGCCTACATCCAAAGTGAGCCTACATCCAGTTTGAGCCTACATCTAGTTGTAGTAGAGCCTACATTCAGTCTTGAGCCTACGTTCAGTCGTAGTTGGGCCTACATTTAGTTATGAGACATTTGGGCCTACATTGTTATAATTTTGAGTTGAGAAATGTACTTTATTATTATAATGTTATTTTATTATAAAGTACATTATAATTGGATGTTTCTAGAAGTTCTAGCAACTTCTCAAGGAAAAGAATAAATAGAGGGCTTGGGCTTTCATTTGGACATGCTTGGATTTGGGATTTCTTCTACTTCTTCATTGTGAAGCAATTTGTAGCCTTGTGGTTTGCAAATACTGTTTGATCTTTGGGAATGAAAACTCCTAAGGGTTTGCATAACTGAGGAGGTGAAATAGCTTCTGAAGGGTTGCACTTTGGAAGTGGTATTCAGCCATTTCAAGTTGAGCTTATTTGGAATCCTCAGATTTACCTGAGGGTTTGAGTTTTGGTTGCAAGAGGAAAAAAAGTAGTCTGAAAAAGTAGAGCGAAAAAGAAGTCCAAAAAAGTAGATCCGAAAAAACAAAGCGAAAAAGTAGATCCGAAAAAGCAGCCTGAAAAAGCAGATCTGAAAAAGCAAAGCGAAAAAAGCAGATCCGAAAAAGCAAACTAGGTTCTTCTATTCTCGATTGTAATTGTTTAATAAATGCATGCATCAAACTTTTCTATGAGGGTTTGAAATAAACATTCACTATTGTACATGCCATTAGCAGATCTAATTAAATTGCCATGTGCTATTCATATGTCATGATGGTTTATAGTTTTAGTTATTGAGCTGTACCCAGCTGAATAAGTGATTCAAAAAGAAGGATTCTATTTTCATTTGCATATCTAGAGTAGAGGTTTAATGTGATCCAAAACATTTGTATTCAGTCTATTATAAGAAAGGATTGTCATTGCATCTAGCTGCATAGTGGATGCCAAGTTATTTGTAAAAAATTGAAAGTTGCAAATCTATTGTTAAAGAATCTATATCTTCATTGAATGAATATATTGGCACTAATTTGCATTAGTAAGTTGAGTGAATTTGTTGCTCAACAATTTCCATATTCATTCTTTTACTTTCAGCAGTATAAATTCAGATTGCATGCCAAGTGTTTGACAAAATTACATGGTTCAGTATTAGTGGTTTTTTAGTGATCCATTGGTAAGGGTCATTACATACTGCGCTTGATGAGGCCATTCCACAGATCTAGGATGCACTGGATTATGACCCTGAGGATGATGGTGGTGGCCAGAGCCAAGCTGCTTGAGGTGGTGACTGGGGGAGAGGGCAGGATGGAGGGAGAGATGGAGCCCATAGAGGTAGAGGTGATGGAGTTGGAGGAGATGGAGGAGATGGCAGGGGTGGTAGTGGGGGTGCAGTAGGGAGCAACAGATGGTGGGCCTCTGAGGGGAAGACTAGTTAGCATAGATAGTGGAGAGGGTAGATTACTCCTCCTTAGAGGGATACAGGGCCTTTGTTGCATAGCGATGAGCATGCCTAGAGAGCTATAGGGGGAGGAGATTAGGATTAGATGTAGCAATAGGCACCTTAGGATCCACCTGCGGGTGGTGATGGAGATAGATTATCACAGTGTGTGTAGGAGAAAGCTATATTGAGATTAGAGATTGCAACCCTCTAAGCCCAGTTATCAGAGTGGGATGCACAGTTGGTGCTTTTGAGGGTAGAGAGGGACACACATATGGCACAGCTAAGAGCAAATAGAGATACCTAGTTAGAACAGTTGAGGGCAGCTAGCAAGACATAGATAATGTAGATAAGAGAATGAAGGGATACTCAGCTAGCCTAGCTAAGGGAGGAGCATGATAGATATGTACACATGACCATGCACCAAGGACAGAGGTTCACCTATTATTTTACCTTGTATTGTGTTGTAGTTCCTGTTGCCTAGAGGGCTCCTCTATATTTAGTTATAGCATAGTAGTTTGAGGGAGCCATGCCTCCTCCACCACCACCTAGCAAAGCAGATGCACCCCCTCTCGATCCTCTAGTAGAGGACGAGGGGGCTAGTGAGGTGTAGACCTCTATGTTTGTTGATATTTGTATTTATGGACATATTGTACTTTATCATATATCTTGTACTTGTACCATTTTTTATCGATGTACTCACTCATGTATGATGGACTTTATACTTGTTAATACATTGTTTCATATGTTGATATGCTGATACTCTGATCCACTGATGTTTTGATATTCTGATGTTGACACTCTAATTCTTTCTAATGGACATTCTTGATACTCTATCATGATGACATTTTGATGCTCTTGCTGATTCTGATATGGACATTTCATCTGATATTGTTGTAGCTTCATGTGATGTTTTCAATTTCTACACATGTGATATATTTGATATTTATCTTATGCTTTGGATATTGATGTGATTGCCATACTTGGTCAATGTTTAGATTAGGTCATGGTAAAATGATGTCATGGTATATTTCACTGAGATATGCTCATATTTTTGTTATTTCAAAGCTTTTATGAATGCATGGATGTATGAGATGTATTGTGATGCAATGTATGGACATCTCACTTTTATTTATGAATGGATGAATATGGATGCATAGTGCAAATGGTTTTATGATATGAAATGGATTTATGAATGCAAATGGATATCAGTGATTTATACTCAATCATCTTAGTTTTATCTCTTTTATGATTTCATGATGTACTTGGCCACATATGTCAAATGGTTAATGTTTCCAAAATTTTCAGCTCATATTAAAATGTTTTTAGATAGATTTTCAGCTTATATCAATGCTTCAGATAGTTGAATCCACACTTTCATGATTATGAAAAATTAAAATGAATGTAACTATATTAAAATGAATGCAATTTAAAATGAACTTCAATGCAATTAAAGACAATGAAATGCATCTAAATGAACCTAATGCAACTAAAATGAACTCTAATGTAATTAAAATGAAATGCACCTAGACTGATACACCTAGGATAGTCACTGTTTGTTCAAAGTGTGTTGTTTTTCATCATAGAGCCTTTGTTAGTGGGACCACATTAGGATAGTACAATTTTCACTGATAGATTTAGTAATCCTGAAAATATGAATACATCCTTTTTGTTCGTCATGTTGAAAGATAACCTAAACACTAAAGCACATAGCTAGAATGTTTTGTCAGTTACTTCTTGTTTGATATAAACTATTTCTTTTCTAGTGCATGATGTGTAAATGTCGACCCACAATGACCTTTCTTTTTGTGTTCATATCCTAGGGTATAATCTGATTTACCATGCACTTTACTAGGAAGTAATTTATCTTTGTTAGTTTTTAAATAGGCAAGGAAACAAATCTGACCTCACCAAGGCTTTCATAGGAAACAAGCCAAGGTATACATGACATTCGAATCATGATGGAGGAACTTATAGTAGACACCCATTCCCCATGATTATTTTAGATCATCAGATTTATTACCACAAACAGAAGACAAAGAAAATGTCATGCCCCCAGTCCTTGTTTCTCTAGTTTGAAAACATCATTGAGTCACTCAAGGGAACACAACAATAAAAAAATGATAATAATAACAAAAATTCATTATCCTTTAGCATGATTATTGTATTTTCATAAAAGAAATAGACAATTGTGATTATAGTGTTTAAAAACACTTTTGATTAATCTTGCAAATACACACATAAGAATTATTATCAATCAAAGATTATCCTTTATCTAAAAGTTGTTTTACCTATTTTTAGTGTTTAGAAACACTCTTTTAATCATGACGTTGTGTTGAGAAACACATTTTAGTCTAGCTGGTTGACATTTAAAAATATCATTTTTTGTAGTTTATTGTCAATTGCAGACAAGGGTGGTATTGAAAAATACTATTGTTCGTAGTTTATTGTCAATTGTGGACTCAACATCCTGTCAACAAATGCGCTCTTGATCAAATGCCCCCTAGGGAAAATAATTTACCTAGGACCCTAATGTGGACAGATTCCAAACTTAGGAAGACACACCTTTGGATAGTTCTCTTAGGATTTGGCATCTCACAAAAGTGACTGAAGGATACATACAAACTGATATTTGCAGAGGCCAAATGTGCAAGCATTGTCTTGATAGATAAAGCATTGATTACAAGTAGTGCCTGTTTACTAGGTTTTCACCACTTGGCCACAACTTTATTCTACTTTTGTTGTCATTGGCGCTTGTTTACTAGGTTTTCACCAAGTCACTTTTTCTCTTTTCCATTTTTTTTGTTCTTTTTGATTTTCTATTTTTTGTATTTTTCTCTTTTCTGATTTTTTTGGACTCACCAAGGTGCCTATTTGCTAGGTTTTCACCAAGATGGTCATTTTTTCAAGATTTTTTCCATTGTTTTTTATTTTTTTTCAGGAACCATATTATTGCTATTTTTGAAATTTTTTCAGGACTCTTTTCATTATACAGGAGCTACCTCCAGAATGTCATGCATAAAACATTTTTAGATGTAGAGTGTTGATTGGATCTAGTAAAACATCTCCTTTAGGTTTAGCCAATTGATAGGCTCCTGATCCAAATGTTACTATAATGATAAAGGGACCAGCCAGTTGAGTTCAAACTTCCCTTTTTGTTCTTCATTCTATTGATTCTTAGGATTTTCTCTTAGGACTAGATCTCCTACCTAAAAACTTCTTGGTTTCACTTTCTTTTTGTATCCTCTTGACATTCTCTTTTGGTAAGCTTTGAGATGATCAAATGCCTATTTCCTGCACTCATCTAGCAATTCTAGTTCTTGTAGTCGAGAAATTCTATAGTTCTCATCAGTGACTAGATGTTTCAATGATATCCTCAGTGATGGAATATCTACTTCAACTGGTAATACTACCTCTAATCCATAAACTAGTACAAAAGGAGTTGTGCCAGTTGGTGTTCTTATGCTTGTTCTATAAGCCCATAATGCTAGATTGATTTGCAAAAGCCAATCCCTTCTTGATTTGTTTATTGTCCTATGCAATATTTTTAGAATGTTCTTGTTTAATGCTTCAACCTATCTGTTACCTTGAGGGCAATAGATTGAGGAACAATGATGAGTGATTTTGAATTGAAGACACAACTCATCTATGTCTTTGTTTTTGAATTGACCCCCATTATCAGTCACAATTGATGATGGCATGCCATAATGACAGATGATGTAATTCAAGATGAACATTGAGATATGTTTTCCTATTGCATTGGATAGTGGGAAAACTTCCACCCATTTCATAAAATATGTAGTTGTAGTGATGATGTATTTATGTCCATTAGATGAATTTGGGTAAATCTGACCAACCAAATCAAAGGCCCACTACTGAAATGGCCAATGTGTTATGAAGCGAATCAACTCTCTAGATGGTGCATGTATCATATTGTCATGGATCTAGCATTTCTTACAAGTTTTTGCAAAGTTGATGGCATCTTTCTCTATAGTGGGCCAATAATATTTGACCCTTAAGAGTTTTTTAGCTAATGAAAAACCATTTGAGTGTGATCCACACACACCTTCATGAAATTCTTTTAATACATGATTAGAATCTTTATGTTCTAAACACCTAAGAAGTGTTCCATCTAGACTATGTCTAAACAAGTCATTAGCAATGATTATGTAATGTGATACTACTCTTATGAGGGATCTCTTTTCATTTCTAGAATAGCCTTCAGGAATTGTTTGGTCTTTGAGATAGGAATATATATATGTGTATCTGGATAACACTTGGGTTTCCAGGGCACAAGAAATTTGGGATTTACGTGAGTCATAAGCTAGGAAAGGGAGTTCTTCAACTAGAAAGTCATAGTGAAATTGGTGCTCCTCCAATTGTAACATGGATGCTAAAGTAGCCATCACATCAGCTACCCTGTTCTCTGATCTTGGAATTTGTTGAAATGTAATGAAGATAAAGTACTTTTTCAAGTCATCCACCATTGTTTTGTAGGGCATTAATTTATCATCCTTCATCTGATAATCACCATTGGCTTGATTGATAATGAGTTGTGAGTCTCCATAGATGTGTAACTCAACAATTTTCCATTCTATTTCCAGCTTGAGCCTATTCACAAGAGATTCAGACTCTACTATATTTTTGGTGCATGGAAAAATCATTTTGTAACCTTTTGGAATCTTATATCCTCATGGTGAGATGAATAGGCACCCATCTCCTGATCCCTGCTGTGTGAAGGAGCCATCAAAATACATTTTCCAGGGGTGCTCTGTTAAGTGCATGATAGATTCATCTAGGAACTCCACAAGTAAGGGCTTGTTATCAATCAATGGAGTGTCTGCAAGTTGATCAGCGATCACTTGTCCCTTAATAGCTTTTCTATCCACATACTCAATGTCAAATTCACTTAAAATCAGGACCCACTTAGCTAACCTTCCTATCAGAATTGCTTTATTCAATAAGTACATAAGTGGATCAATTTTGGCTACCAGCTTCACCTTGTGTGCTAAAATGTAGTGTCTAAGTTTTTGGGATGCGAACATCACTGCCAAGAATGCCTTTTCAATCATTGAATAGTTTACCTCAAATGTGACTAAGGTTCTACTGATGTAATATATGGTTCTTTCTTTCTTTGCTTCATCTTCTTGTGTGAGTAAGACAGCCAATGATGTATCCATAGCTGATATGTAGAGCAATAGAGGTTTCCCATAAATTGGTGCCATTAGAATAGGAGGATTCATTAAATATTTCTTGACTTGTGAAAAGTTTTCCTCACATTGCTCATCCCATGTAAAAGTGGTTCCCTTATGCATCAATTTGGTGAAAGGTTGTGCTTTGTTCACCAGTTGAGAGATGCATCATCTTATGGATTGTAGCTTACCTTGTAGCATCCTCATTTGACTAATGTTCCTTGGTGGTTGCATTTCAGGAATAGCCTTTACCTTTGCTGGATCCACTTCAATTCCCTTCACTGAAACTATGAATCCTAATAGTTTTCCAGATGACATGCCAAATGTGCACTATTTAGGATTAAGTCTTACCTGGAACTATTCCATTCTATTGAAGATCTTCCTTAGGTCTTCTATGTGTGTAGCTCTTATCTTTGACTTATCCAGGGTGTCATCTATGTAGTCTTCCATGATCTTATGCATCATGTCATGGAATATAGTGGTCATCACTCTTTGGTAAGTTGCACCTATGTTCTTTAGACTGAATGGCATTACATTCCAATAATAGGTCCCCCAAGCACATGTGAATGTTGTTTTCTCTTTATCCTCAAGAGAAATTTTGATTTGATTATATCCTAAAAATCCATCCATTAGTGAATACATTTCATAGCCTATTGTTAAGTCCACAATCATATCAATGTTTGGAAGTGGAAAATCATCTTTAGGGCAAGCCTTGTTGAGATCTCTAAAGTCTATGAAAACTCTGATGGACTTATCCATTTTAGAAACAAGAAAAATGTTGGAGATCCACTCCACATAATCAATAGCCCTAATGAATTGAGCCTTCAACAATTTTTCCAATTCTGCTTTTACTAGTAGTGCCACATGCAGATTCATCTTTCTAAGTTTTTTCTTCACTAGTTTTACATCTGGTGAAATAGAAAAATGGGGCATGATCAAGTCTGTGTCCAATCAAGACATGTACAAGAAAAATTGATCTTCTTTTCTTGGAAGAAATTGGAGAATTGGATCTTTTCCTCTTCTGACAAGGATTGAGCAATGTGGATGAGATGAGGTGCCTCTGTTGTTCCCAAGTTAATGGGTTGTGTAGGCTCAATCAAAACTGATGATCTTTCTTGAAAGTGATCTGGGAGGATATCAATTATCCAATCCTTTGGTGCCTCAAGGAGGTTTTCACCATCGGATACACCTTTTTCTTTTTCTCTTTTAGGATTTGATACTATCACGAGGTGGTTTTCACCATCACACCTCTTGTTCTTTTTGTTTTTATTTTTGAGACTAAGAAACTTGATATCCTCCTTAGTCATGATTCCACTCCTTATGCTAGTGGAAGAAGGGAAGGGCTCACAAGCATTAAGATAGCAAGCTATGGCATAGTCATTGTCAAAGGATAGAAAGCTTGTGGATGTGGGCTCAGTCTAGTCTATTAGGTCAGTGTACATTAAGGATATAGACTCAGTAGGTTCAAGAGACATCACCGCATTATTATCAATGTTATTAACATGTAAGACATCATCCATTAGGTTTTCTTCTAAATAAATGTTAGGATAATTAGAGTCATGTTCATTATTATTAGAGTTCACATTTTTATTATGCAAATTTAGCTCTAGTGATCTAATATTTGAACTTTCTCCTTCTTCAGTTAAGACTCTAGGTGCAAATTTGTGTATTACATCTACTTCTATATCCATGGTAGCATTAGATAGGGCATCCCACTCATACTCATGTGATTCCACTTGACTATCATCTAAAACTCCCAAGAAATGGGCAATACTCATGGGAACTCCTTCCTCTTTAGGATCATGATTCTCTTCTTCTTGCAATATTTCTTGCGGAGGTTCCTCATCAAAATGAGGTGTGTCATCTATTGGAGATTTTCCAGTAGGCCAGTATTGACTATATGTTTATCATTGATGAAAACATATGGAAAGTACCATGCTTGGAAGTCTTATGAAATAAGCTTTTAGTATATGTAGCATGGATAGGATATCAGCATGATATCATGGGCACATAGGTTAACTATTAGTACAAATAGTTATATAGCAACTTGTGTCAGTAGTGTTCCTAACAGAGTAATAAGAAATGTTCTATGTATGGTTGTCTGTATAGTTATCATGGAGCCTTGCATGCTTGAATATATGTTGAAGACATGTTAGTGATGTTTTAGTTATGAATGCATAGTATGTTGATGAGTAGAAGTGAAGTTATGCAGTTGTTATTCGCCAGCAGCAATTTCCTGTGATTGTTAAGAAGAGCCGACAAATATTTTATTGGTTCTTGAGTTGTGCCTATCTTTAGGGTATGCACCCCTAGATTTAAGCTTAGAGAAGAGTTATTGATGTTTGGTTAAGAGCACATGAGTTAATTCAACTTATAGAGAAAGATCCAATTGTTTTGGTAGAGCCAACAATGTGTTGCGCGCATCTACAATTATCTTATTGAACAAGTCCCAGATTTTGTTGCATGCATAGTAGAGCTGACAGAATGTTTATTGGAGTTTTTTATGGTTTCTCTAATATGATTTCAATGTGTTTTTAACAAGCCAACTTGATTATATTATTTGGAGGAAAGATATTTATAGGCAGTCATTTGTGATTACTTGAGTGTGGTTCATGGTTGATTAAGTAGAGCAGAGCAGAGTGTGTGAAGTGTTGAGCCATCAGAAGAAGGTCTATGTGACCAAGTAAAGTACTTGTTCTATTCATTGGAACTGATCCAAATAGCAGGTCAAAGTGCAGTTCACCAAGATCCAGATATAGTGTGTATCTATTATTCAGAAGGTTGTAGCCTTCGCCCCTTTGAGAAGTGAGCTCTCAGACAGTGTGTCCTCTCCCCTAACAAGGACAATTGTAAAAAAATCCTAATAGGGTCTGACCCTTGACCAGGTCTACTGTACTTAATATATTGCAAAATAAATCCTAACAAGGTTAAGGATCTTCTAACAAGGATCCTTATACACTAGTATAGAATATTAGTGGGTATCAAGTCCCACTGGGGTTTTTACCTATTTGGGTTTCCCCATAACCAAAATATTGGTGTTGTGTTCATGTGTTGTTTCATTTTGTTTATGCTTTATGTTTAATTATACTTAATTGGATAAAGAATTGAATCTTGTAGATAACTGATTCACCCTCCCCCTCTCAGTTATCTCTTGGGACTATTCCTAACAATTGGTATCAGAGCCAAGTGCCTCAAAGAGAAAGTTTAATAGCTTGAGGTTGATCAGATGGCATACTTCAAGAAAGAGAGTCCTAAGTTTGATGGAGAGAATTATCTTGATTGGAAGAACAAGATGGTGACTCATTTGCAGTGCATTTCTTTTGAAGTTTTTAATGTAACTATCAAAGTAGCTAAGATTCCTACTTTAGAAGACCTTGCAAAAGATGATGCTACTGACACACAAAAGGAATTGTTTCATCAAAATGCTATAGCTAAAGAATCCCTTATCAGCCCTATCTGATAGTGAGTTTTTAGAGATAAAGAAGGTAGACACCGCCCATAAGATATGGAAGTACCTAGTAAACATATTTGAAGGAGACAAACAAGCAAATGATGCACGCAGAAAGGCATGGAAGAAAAGATTCAATGCATTGGAGATGCTGCCTGAAGAAAACATCAAAGATTATAATCAAAGGATCAATGAAGCAGTTGCTTGAATCAAGAACAATGGTGGAGAGATCTCTAAGGAAGATATTATGGACAAGTTGATGACTACTCTCACTCCAAAATATGAAAGTAAGATCAATATCCTTGATGAGACCATGCATCTTACATCTAATTTCAAGAGAGAGACCTTGATCAGCAAAATCTCATCTTTTGAGATTTCAAGATTGAAGACAAAACCAAAGCGTGAGATAGCTTTCAAAGCAACAGTTCATGGTAAGAAATCTACAAACACTTCTATTAATTTTGATGATGATGATGAAGAGAAAACATTGGATGATTTTATTGCTATGATTTCCAAAAGAGAAAAGAAATGAAAAGGAAAATATGAAGGTTAGTTACCATTTAAGTGATTTTCATGTAATAAGATTGGTCACTTTGCATCTAAGTGTCCTACTAGAGCTAGAAAGTTTAAAAAGGATTACAAGCCTAAGTATACTAAGGAATGCTACTATGCTGGAGATGGAGTTTTAGATGAAGAATCTGGTGAAGAAGAAATTGGATTCATTGCTATTATAGACAAGATGAATAATAAGATAGTTCATGAAGATAAGAAAGAGAATCAAGAACTAGCATTGATTTCACAAGATGACATAAGGAAAAACTAGATTATAGACAGTGGTTGTTCACATCACATGACATGTGATAAAGGTAGGTTTGATCATTTGGACAAATACAATGGAGGTATGGTTAGATTTGGAGACAACACTCCTAAACCTATAGTTGGTAGAGGAGCCATCACTTTGGATGGAAAGAACAGTACTGATGATGTTTTTTATGTTGATGGTTTGAAACATAACCTTCTTAGTGTTGGTCAGTTACCTGGAAAAGGATATCAGTTAGAGTTCAAAGATGAAAAGTGCATCATTAACAACAAAGATAGTGTTATGATTGCATTAGGCTCAAAGATAAGAGGTAATATTTTTCAACTCAATTCAGAAGCAAGTTGTTTTGTTGCTAAAGTTGATGATAGTTGGTTGTGGCATAAAATACTGTCATATCAATTTCAATAACATAGTAAAGATAAGCAATGTTAAGGGAGTAAGAGATCTACCTAGCATAGCAAAGCCATTTGCTACTATATGCAGGGAATGTGTGATGGGGAAGCATGTGAGAAATTATTTTAGGAGCAAGTAGAATTCAACAAAGAACAAGTTGGATCTGATTCATACAGACCTATGTGATCCAACTCAAACAAGATCATACTATGGTGAAAGGTATTTCATTTTTTTTATTGATGATTATAATAGGATGATGTGGGTTGCATTCTTAAAAGAGAAGTTAGAAGATTTTGAGAAGTTCAAAATATTCAAAGTTAAGGTTGAGAATGAATCTGGACTAAAGATAAAATGTTTGAGATCAGATAGAGGAGGAGAATTCACCTCTGATAGATTCTATGAGTATTGTGAAGAACATGGCATAAAGAGACAGTTAAGTGCACCTAGAACCCCGTAGTATAATAGAATTGTAGAGAGAAGGAATAGGATCATTCTTGATATAGTATGCACCATTATGATAGAAGGAAAAGTTACACACACCTATTGGAGAGATCCAGTCAATACAACAATTTATACCATCAATAGAATTCAATTGAGGCCATGCGCTAACAAAAAACCATATGAGCTATGGTTTGGTAATGTTCCCACAATAAAATACTTCAGAATCTTTGGAAGCAAGTGCTACATTAAGAGGGATGAAGCAGTAGGCAAGTTTGATGCAAGAAGTGATGAAGGTATTTTTCTTGGTTACTCTACTAAAAGTAAAGCTTATAGATGTTTCAATTTAAGATTGAAAAAGATCATTGAAAGTGCTCATGTTAAGATTGATGAAAATTTTATGGTTCAAGAAAGATATCATGATTACTCACCCATGATTGAAGAAGAAACTATACCCCCCACCAGTGAGATAGTTATTGAAGAAATGTTTGACAGTATTGATGTATTATTCAATGACCCCAAGACAAGTGAAGAAGAAACTCCTAAGGTTGATGATTCAGCATCAACTAAAGCTCCAAAGTTTACATCTAGAAACCATTCCAAGAAAGACATCATTGGAGATCAGAGCGACAAAGTCTTGACAAGATCACAAGCAAAGAATGCAGCTAGCAGTGAACCGGTATGTTTACTATCTCAGATTGAAATTTTAAGTGTTGAAGATGCATGCAATTTGTTTCAAATTGGCATGATACTATGAAAGAAGAACTTGATTAGATTATTAAAAATGACACTTGGTAACTAGTCCCAAGACCTAGTGATAATAATGTGATTGGTACAAAGTGGATATTTAGAAATAAGATGAATGAAGATGGTATAGTAGTAAGAAAAAAAGCAAGGTTAGTATGTAAAGGATATGCACAAAGAGAAGGCATTGATTATTTAGACACATTTGCACCTATGAGAATATTAGAAGCTATTAAGTTGTTTCTAGCCTATGCTATAGTTAAAAACTTCAAAGTTTATTAGATGGATGTCAAGTCAGCATTCCTGAATGGAGACTTGAAAGAAGAAGTATACATTGAGTAGCCAGAAGGATTCACCTTATCAGATAGACCTGATATGGTATGCAGATTAAAGAAGGCCCTCTATGGACTTAAGCAAGCCCCTAGAGCATGGTATGAGAGAATAGATGGATACTTAACAAAGATTGGATTCAAGAAAGGAGCAACAGATTGTAATCTATTCATTAGAGAGACATCTAAAGGTTTACTACTTGTAGCTATGTTTGTTAATGACATTATCTTTGGAGGTAATGACAAAGTCAGTGTTGAATTTGCCAAAGAAATGCAGAATGAGTTTGAGATGAGTATGATTGGTCCTATCAAATACTTTTTGGGACTAAATGTGCAGCAGACAGAAAAAGGAATTTTTATTAATCAGTCAAAGTATGTGAAAGAGATACTGAAGAAATTCAAGATGGATGATTGCAAGTGAGTAGGAACCCCTATGATCACTGGATACAAGCTTACAAAAGAAGATGACTCACCAGAAGTAGATATAAGATTGTACAAATCTATGATTGTTAACCTCATATATCTTACTCAAACTAGACCTAATATTTCCAATGCAGTTGGTATAGTTGGAAGATTTGCAGCAGAACCTAAATAAAGTCACCTCATGGTAGTAAAAAGAATATTTAGATACTTGCAGGGCACTATAGATTATGGTCTATGGTATCCTAATTCAAAAAATGTTGAGCTTCATGTGTACATTGTTGCAGATTGGGTAGGATGTGTTGATGATAGAAAGAGTACATCAGGTGGAGCAGTGTTTCTTGGTGATAGAATTGTCACTTGGACAAGAAAGAAAAAAAATTATATTTCTCAGTCAACAACAGAAGTAGAGTATGTTTTAGCAGCCTTGAATTATTCTACAATTTTTTGGATCAAGAGATGATAAAGGATTTTGGAATTTAGATTGATTATCCTATTTTTATTCACTGTGATAACACTAGCACTAGCAATATGTCAAAGAACCCTGTGATGCATGCAAAGACAAAGCACATTGAGATCAAGTATCACTTCCTAAGTGAGAAAGTGGCATAGAAAGAAGTCAAGTTAGACTATGTGAGTACTAAAGATTAGTTGGTAGATATATTCACAAAGCCCTTGCCTAAGGATACTTTTGAGTATCTCATGGAGAAGTTGGGAGTAATTCCCTTTCCTGATTTTGCTTAGAAAAAAGAAGGAGAGGAATCAGTCCTCTGGGACTAGTGGAAGGTTGACTACTCTATCTCAGGAGTAGTACCGGTGCTTAAAATGAATGGCACCCTTTTCCATCAATGTCAAAGGGGGAGTAATATATAGAGTCATGAAAAATAGAAGTAAAAAGAGGAGTAATATACTAAGGGGGAGTAGCATTTAGTTATGACAGCAGTACAGTTGAGGAAATGGAGACTATTAGAAAATATTTCAGTAGTTGGAGGATTCATCTTTGGGGCAGTTTTGAAGAGGAAATGGAGAATGTTATAAAAGAAATGTTCATTTGGGTTTGTGGTGGTTTTTCATTCCACATGTTGCCATCAATGCCAAAGGGGGAGATTGTTGGAGATTTTCTAGTAGGCCAGTACTGACTGTATGTTTTTCATTGATGACAACATATGGAAAGTAGCATGTGTGGAAGTCTTATGTAGTAAGATTTTAGTATATGTAGCATGGACATGATATCATGGGTGTAGAAGTTAACTATTAGTACAAACAATTATATAGTAGCTTGTGTCAGTAGTGTTCCTAACAGAGTAACAGGAAGTGTTCTATGTATGGTTGTTTGTACAATTATCATGGAGCCTTATGCACTTGAATATATGTTGAAGACATGTTAGTGATGTTTTAGTTATGAACACATAGTTTTTTGATGAGTATAAGTGAAGTTATGCAGTTGCTATTCGCCAACAATAGTTTCATGTGATTGTTCAGAAGAGTTGACAAAGATTTTATTATTTCTTGAGTTGCACCTATCTTTAGGGTATGCACCCTTGGATTTAAGCTTAGAGAAGAGTTATTGATGTTTAGTTAAGAGAGCATGAGTTAATTTAGCTTACAGAGAAAGATCTAGTTGTTTTGGTAGAGCCGACAGTGTGTTGTGTGCGTCTACAATTATCTTATTGGACAAGTCCCAGATTGTGTTGTGTGCATAGTAGAGCCGACATAATGTTTATTGGAGTTTGTTATGGTATCTCTAATATGATTTTAATGTGGTTCTAATAAGTCAACTTGATTATATCATTTGGAGGAAAGACATTTATAGGCAGTCATTTGTGATTGCTTGAGTGTGTTTCATGGTTGATTAAGTAGAGCATAGCAGAGTGTGTGAAGTGTTGAGCCACCAGAAGAAGGTCTATGTGACCAAGTAAAGCACTTGTGCTATTCATTGGAACTGATCCAGATAGCAAGTCAAAGCATAGTTCACCAAGATCCAGATATAGTGTGTATCTATTATTTAGAAGGCTGTAGCCTTTGCCCCTTTGATCAGTGAGCTCTTAGACAGTGTGTCCTCTCCCCTAATAGGGTCCGACCCTTGACCAGGTCTACTATACTTAATATATTGTAAAGCAACTCCTAATAGGGTTAAGGATCTTCTAACAAGGATCATTATACACTAGTACAAAATATTAGTGGGTCTCAAGTCCCACTGGGGTTTTTACCTATTTGGGTTTCCCCGTAACCAAAATATTGGTGTTGTGTTCATGTATTCTTTCATTGTGTTTATACTTTATGTTTAAGTATACTTAATTGGATAAAGAATTAAATCTTGTAGATAATTGATTCACCCCCCCCCTCTCTGTTATCTCTTGGGACTATTCCTAACAATGAGGTGTTTTCTTGTAAATAAGTGTTAGGATAATTAGAGTCATGTTCATTATTATCAAAGTTCACATTTGTATTATGAAAATTTAGCTCTAGTGATCTAACATTTGAAATTTCTCCTTCTTCAGTTAAGACTCTAGGTGCAAATTTGTGTATTACATCTACTTCTACATCCATGGTAGCATCAGATAGGGCATCGCACTCATACTCATGTGATTCCACTTGATTGTCATCTAAAACTCCCAAGAAATGGGTAATAGTCATGTGAACTCCTTCCTCTTTAGGATCATGATTCTCTTCTTCTTGCAATATTTCTTGCGGAGGTTCCTCATCAAAATGAGGTGAGTCATCAATAAGACTCTATTGTTCTTGTTCTGTGCTAGGTTCTCTTATTTTTTCTTCTTCTGGTTCTTGTTCAACACTGGTACCAATTTTCTGATAGTGGATCTCCTTGCAAGAGTAACAACCTTTCATAGGAAATAGGTTGTCCTTCTACTTCTTCTTCATCATCTAAGTCTATTGATCTATCAAATACAAGACCACTTTCTACTATAGGATGAAATCTTTCTTCTCCAAAACCCAATCCAGTCTTGTCTTTAGGATCTTTGAAATCCATGTGTAGGGGTTCTACTAGTCCTTTGTTGTGTTGTCCCAATGGTCCTTTTCCTTTGTAACCCATCTATTTCATGATTCTGTATCCCTTTCCATATTTTTCAGGAGCTATGTCCACATGATTTACATTTCCATCCTCTTCATTTTCTTTGTAAAGCCATTGCAAAATAGCCTTTTCTTCACTTTCTTCTTCAAGGGATATTTTTTCTTTCACCATTCCGATTCCTTCATGTATAGTTAGAGTGCTGCCATTGGAAGGTGTAAATGTTGATGAAGGTCTTCCTTGTGTTCTAGGAAATATGGGAAGATCTATTAAAGACATTGCGGGGCCTATCTTGTACTCTCCCATGCTTATTTCTTGGATGTTGATCATTTTAGAAAAGCTTTTCAAAACCATTTCTTTGGATGTTTCCACTTTGTGAGAGCTTTCCTTGTTATGAGGAACCATGCTTTTTGTTTTCTTGAGATTGTTGCAAGAGTATGTTGTATATGTTGGAATAGTAACCTCCACTCCATTATGAGGAAATTTTAGGCATTGATGATAAGTTGAAGGCACATCTTTCATTGAGTGTATCCATGGTCTTCCAAGAAGAATGTTTTAAGCTAGGGGTAGATTGAGAACTTGACATAAGACATCTTGCTCCACTGGTCGCAATCTGATAGGTAAAACAACTAATCCTTTGGATGATCTCTCTTCTTCATCATAAGCCTTGATAATTATCTTTCTTCTAGGATCAATTGCATGTTTTGAGAAGCCCAACTATTTTATCAAATTGTATGTGAAAATGTTCAAACCAATGCCTTCATCTATCAAGAAATGTTTGACCCGCTATTTCTAAATAAGGACTTCTAAATGCAAAGGTTGGTTATGTGGTTGGCTCAATGATTTTTTCATCCTCTTCAGAAAAACATAGGTAATGTGGGGAATTCAAGTGACCAACCATAGCTTGGAATCTATCCACATCTAGATCTTTTGGTACGTTAGTGCTAATTAGGGCTTGATCAAGAATCTCCCTATGACAAGGGGAGATTTTCAACAATTCTAGGATAGATATCTGAGTGGGTGTCTTTTGTAATTGATCCACAAGATTAAACTTTGGAGGTAGCACTGCTTGTTTAGATGTTGTTGTAGTAGTAGCTGGTTCTTTAGATGTTGAAGCCCCTTTGAGAGTGAGCTTAGCTTGACTTCGTGTTACAATATTGGAAGATTCAATTTTTTTCTTAACTCCTTTTAGAGTGATCATATTGATGGAATATTCACATTGTTCCACCATGTGAATTACATTGTCATTATCAAAATATGTGTAGTTTATTTTGTTACTCTTTGAAGATTCTCCTTTCTCATAGTTAGGTAATGGTGTTTGAAATTCTTTATGGTCATTATTTGTGTGATGTCAATCTACCTTTACTTTAACTTCTTCAATCAAATCTTAGATGACATGTCTCAACTTCATACAATTGCTGGTTGTGTCACTTGTTACAATGAAAATCATAGTAATCATTGCAGTTCCACCACTTGCATTTTATTTCTAGTTCCCAAGGTTTAGAATCAGGGATCGTGATGTTTTTTTTATCCACGAGTGATTTCAAGACCACTTCCAAGGTCTCTCCCAATGGTGTGAATGTCCTCTTTCATCTTTCTGCCCAAGGCTCTCTTCAAGGAGGAGGAGGTTTGTCCAAAGTTTTATTAGCCATTGGAGTCATCATAGAATTTGAATTCTTGTTTTATTGGAGGTTTGTTGTAAGATTAAAGACCTCTAGTTTTAGTTTGACATTAGGAGTGTCAACAACTCCATCATTAACCACATTCTTGTTGTTCTTGTTTCCATACTTCTATTTATCTTTAGAGGGATAATATTTGTCTTTATTCTCTTTGTGGACGGAGATTTCACCTTTCTTGATCAAGACCTCCTCAATCTTGATTGCATTGTCTATCATTTTATCAAAACTTGGTGGTCCTTGCAATTGTATAGGAAAGTTCATTTCAAGAACCAAGTTATTAATGAAGATGTCCATTTTTTCATTTTCAGGTATCTACCTAGCATATCGTGCAAATATTGTTCTCCACTGTTGTAGGAAGTTCAAGAATGATTCTCCTATTTTCTGCTTGGTGTTGCACAAATCCAACATTGTTACTGTGTGTTGGATGTTTTAGGAGTAGTGTTGTATGAATTTTTGCACGAGCTCATCAAATGTCTTGATTCCTATGGGTAACTTTGAGAACCAATCCATAGCTTGTCCACCTAAACTTCATGGAATTAGTCTCATTAAATATGTTTTCTCATGCATGAACTCCATACTGATCATGAAAAATTCCCTCACATGATCTTGAGGGTCTGAATTTCCAATGTATTTGTCATATGTTGGAATCATGATATTCTTGGGAAATGGAATCATTTTGAGTCCCTTGTCAAAAGGGAAAGGACATATGTTCTCCAAGGAGTATTGTTGTTTTGGTTTGTCCTTTTCTTTTTTGAGTTCTTGGATTTCTATTCGTAAAGTAGTTAGTTGCCTTGTTAGAATTGATAGAGGACTAAGGTCTTCCTTTTGCTTGAGTTGACTCACATCATAATCCTTTGGTAATTTCACACCTCGAGAAGCTAGTTCTAGGAAGTATTTCTCTTTGTTTTCTCCCAAAGTTCTATTAAGGATTTTGTTGAATCATTTTCTTCTTACAACTCTTTCATACTCCTTTTCAGTGGGATCTTCATCATCATCATCATCATCATCCTGATATGTTTCATGGTATTGTATCTCTTCTTTTTATTTATCACATTCTTCTTGGTTATCTTGGTCATTGTATCTTTCATCCCATCAGTAATCTTCCTGTTTGTTCATGTTGATTTGTTTGGGTGTTGTTGTATGAGTAGTGTTGGGTGTAGTGCCAAATAAGGTTTTGATTCTTGAGGTCTCTCTTGTTTCAAGTGTGATCAATTGTACTTTCTCTGAGAATGGGTTCTTTTCAAAGTGGTAAACTTTGTGCCTCGTAACAACCATGAAAATTGGATTGAGGAACCAATGAGTGTCTTGTGTTTAAAAGTGGGTCTGATTGTTTGCAATGTCTGATTGTGGATCCAAGGATGCAAGAGTGGGTTTGAAATGTTGTTTTATGGATCCAACATCAAAGGGTGTCAAAGTGCCTTGTTTGTGAGTTGGGAACCAAAGTGCAAGTGGGTCTGAGTGTGAAAGTTTCAACATCAAAGGGTGTCAAAGTGCCCTGTTTATGAGCTGAGAACTTGGTTGTAGCTAATTGGATAAACTGACTCCACAATTGGACAATGCAAATTTGGACCATGCCAGGTGACAAGACATTTTCAAAGATGACTCTTTCTGGTTATCAAATGACTATGTTTTGGTAATAGGAACTTACTAATGGGCCAAATGGGTATCTGAAAATGTGAAAATTTTGTTTATGGAACGTACAAAAGTGCTCTCTATCCTAGATGTGATCTTACACAGTAACTGGTAGACAATTTGAAACCCTGGATGCAACTCAGGAAATACCGTATGTGACTCAAGAAATGGAATGTTCACCAGATGTGACTCAAAAAATGATGTGACTACCAAATGCAACCTAGGTTTGAATAGATGCGATCTGGGATAAGGGATGCGACTCAGGAACACCGGATGTGATCTTATGATGTCAAGAAGTTTGCAATTTTAGTGTTTTTTGGAAAATGGGTCATGTCTTTGAAATTCTAGTGACTTGTAGGTGCTTTTAAATGCTTGTAAATGCTCTATTTTTGTTCATTTGGGGGGGATTATTTAAATTTATATTTAGGACACACCAAGAAATCATTTTAATTAGACACACCTAACCTACCTTATACTAGGTAGAGATTGAAATGACTTTTTCACTAACTTAGGAACACACCCAAAGACTCCTCAGAATATGGTAGTCCAATAACACACAATAGATATTGGAGCCCATATTATTTGAGTAGTAACATCAATGGGGGCTCGATATGGTGAATGTCTTGGGGAAATTACTATTTGCTTTGTACAAGTGATAACAACCTTTCAAGGGTGATCTAGGTAGCATCTAACATAAGGATTTTAATGAAGGTGTCTATTCACAACCATCTCCCATAGTCCCACAAGAAGGATTGAGGTCGCAAGCCCTATAGGAACCTGAAAGTGTGTAGTCTCGCAAGAAAGATTGAAATGGCTCCGCTCTACACAAAATCCAAGTCTATCATTGGGATTGCTCATCAATCTCCCAAGACAAGATAGATCATGTCTTCCAAGGATTTAGCATCAAGGAAGCATCAAATTTTATAGTGGGGTGGAAGAGTAGGCGTAAGACTTGTCCCCACTTGGGTCATTCCCGAGAGATTTTTTCCTCAACCGACAGGCCCTCTAAAGGTATACAATAAAGAAACTAGATAAATGATAGTGAGGTTTGGATTTTTTATTCTCCATAAAGGAGAAGGGCATAATCTCCTATCTCATACCAAAAATCCCAAACACATCATGCATATTAAGATCCAATTACTCCAATTTGATGCAAAATAACAAGCCAATAATTGAGTTTCTGATTCTCCCTCAAGGGGAAAAGAGCATAATCCTCTAATTAATTTGTAACTTGATCTCAAATTATTTTAATATTCCTAGAAGAACCAAGAATGAATTTTTTTATTTATTTATCTTTAGAGGCAACCTGCATGACAAGCATTAGTATTCTTTTGTATGATATTATCTTGGACAAACAACCTACAAACCACCGTTAAGCTTTTTAAAACCAAGCAACAACATCAAACTCATCCATTAGCTTGTTAGCTTTTTAGAAATCCAAAATTCAAAGAATTCTCAAAAGATAATGCTTTAATGAAAATTGATTATGCAATTGTTAGCATTCATTCCTCAATTTAACCCCAAAGTGTAAGCCAATTTTTAAATTTCTAATTTTCCCTCAAGGGGAAAAGAGCATATTCCTCTTATTGATTTACAAAGTGAAATTAAATTGCAATTAAGTGCTCAAAAACAAAAGCATTGAGTTCATTTTATCCTCTTAAAGAAAATCATAAACAATGGTTAGTGTTTGGGTTTCTATTTTTGGACCTGCAAACCACAGTCAAGCTGTCAAAAACCAAAGAAATCAACAAACCAAACTATTAGGGGTCAAAAAAATAAAAAATTCAATTAATTCCCCTAGATGCAATCCTAAATTTTATCACATGCGGTCCTATTTTCCCAAAATGACCTAATTTACTGAATGTGACCCAGATCACTAGGTCTGAACCACCAAGATGCGATAAAAAATCCATAAATGATCCAACATCAGTTGCAATGTCCACCTAACTCAACCTATGTAACTTCTCATCAAATGTGTCTAGGCCCTCAGTCGCGATGTGTACATCTCCAACCTAGATACCTGGCTCTCTAGCTGCAGACTGAACTGTGGGTGTAGAGTGCTCTATAGAGTGATGTGAACTATGTTGTGCCTAACTAGATGGTGCATCCTATGTTAGTGGAACTAAATGACCTTGTGCAAGTTTGATGACATCCCTAACTAAATATATTGGGATCCTTTTCATGTCAACAATATAAGAATATGACTATAGGAGATCCTCCAAAAAGTAAAGCACCACATCTAAATGACTATGGTGACTCAAAAGCGCTTGTATCTCTCTAGGTCCAGGAAGACCTACAACTCTATATGCCTCATCAATGACACCTATAGAAACACTAGATGAAGCTTCAGAAGATGATTTGGCTCAACTCGATCTAGTTAAAATATATCTACCCACTATATCTAAAGTGATGGAGGTAGCTTCAAAAGCAATCTATCCTATCTTGTCCACTACTCCCCTATAAGAAGTAATGACCACTCTATCTGCAATAGCAACCATCACCGATGCCACTATCGGAGTCCTCTACCCAACCAGCTATCTATGAGGATGTACAACTTGATTATTCCTATGATATTGATCATGGTCTACAAGCCTACTGCACCCTTGACTATAATATCTAGGAAGATCTAAATAGTTGACCATGAGTCCCAAATGGAACTCAGTGTACAACTGTTGTAGAAAATATAAAGGAATATGGTCATTATTAGGATAATGACCATGTGGTGCATGAAAATGAGGGTATATCATCCATGCAATCTAAGGAATCACACACCGTGTGACCTAATATGCCCTCACCTTGGGCTTCCCCTCATAAAATGGGAAAACCTCTCGTTTGATGATTTCCTTGGGGACATGGCTCTGAACCGTCTCCAAGGAAACATCACTTGAGACCTTGATTCTCAACTCTCAAAAAATAGTATCAACTACCTGAAGTGTGAAGGAAGAGTGGGATCTCAATCTAGTAGTCATCTCCTCCAAAATGGTAAATACATTAATACAAGTATCTCTATATATGCCATCTATTGAAGATGTACAGATGGACTCTCTAAGTTGAGCCATCTCTTTGTCAGTAATATGAAAATGATCGCTATATCAGGAGTGCAAGGTGCATCTTGAGTGGCCATCTAGATACATAACATGTGAAAGCTAAGTGTTAACAACTAATTACTTGATTACATGTTATAACTGCATGTAAAATGGAAACAAATATCTAAATATATAAAATTATACTTAAATTTACAATACTAGAGTGTACTAATAGTCCTAAAGGGTCCTTGAATGTACTAATTGGTATTAAAATAGGTCCTATTACATCAAGTAAGTGGACTTATTGTTGGAAATATTCAAGAATTAACCAAGTTACTAAGAGGGGAGGGGTGAATCAGTAACTTCAAATTTTCTTTCAATATCAAATGTATTAACATATAGTTCACTTTATCCTTTTGCATATAGAAAGCATGAAACATAAAAGCATTCACAACAATGACACATAGATTTGGTTACCCAGAAACCTTCCAAAAGAAAGTAAAACTAGTGTGGGGATGAAACCCACAAAGCTTTAATACTGTAGTGTAAAGTTGGCCGGTTAAGGCTTACATTGATCACTTCTGATGATCTGCCTTGCTAGGAGCAATAAGGACTGCTAGGTCCACCTTGTTAGAGGTTTTACAAACATACAATGAAGTATGCACTCGGTAAAGAGATTTTACAAAAGATTGTTAAGTCTACCTGGTTAAAGGATTTCAAGTTGATTCACCTGTTAGGATGAAACAGTATATCTCTTACTTTGCAACTGGATTGCTGAATGAGATTTGCTGATGTACTGATCACCTTCTATGATGAATTTTGTCTTTACTACTTCTTATACTGCTGTAGCCCTTTTTAATTCGCTAATCTCTGCCTTTTATCTCTTATTTTTTTTCACATTCATACTACTTGGTATTTGTACAACATTGTTTATATACAAGTCTAAACAATTAATTACAATTACAAAGTCGGCTTGACAAATAAACATAAATGCTACTAAGTCAGCCCAAGTATGGTTACACGGTTCCTACAAACTAACTCGGTGACTTTCTGATACTCGGCATCCACTACATTACTCAGCATCATCATGCACTCAGTAGAAGTGAAGGCTCGGTTCATACTAACCACTCAGTAAGCTTTGAACTCGGTAAATACTTGTGACTCGGTAGACATAATGTTACTCAGTTTACACTGTCCTGCTCAGTTTGTACTGTCCTGCTCGGTTTGCACTGTCCTGCTCAGTTTGCATTGTTTTGCTCGGTTTGTACTTAGAATGCAAATAAGTGTTGTCACTAGTGGCAATCCTGCTTAATGCCAACAATCTCCCCCTTTGACATTAGTGACAAAAACACTTATTGCCCAAAACTTATATACATGAACCATGTTGAGATTTATTTTGATTTTTCAAAATTTGTCTTTGTCATAGGGCTTTATAAATTATATCCCCCTTTCAATGTACTAACTTTTTCTTCTTTTCTTCTATACATATCTCCCCCTTTTTGATGATAATGCCAAAGGTGTATATACAAGTGTTTTACAAGGAGAATCCAAAATTTGATAGAAAAATAGAATGTACCTTCATTATCAGTGCCAGGGTTCTGTCCCAATTTTCTTGCAGAATCTTGCATGTTTGGATTGCAATTTGGACTTCTGCAGAGAGTTCAATCATGTGATCTGCTATTGAGAACTGATTGTCATGAATTAATGTTTTGGAATGTTCAATGTGCTTATACATTGTATTCATTATGGTAAGGATCATGTTCTGAATGTCTAGTAGTGTGGACCGGATCCTTGTGTCTTCTTTCAGTAGTTCTGACTGCATATTTGATAGGAATGAGATTTTCATGTGATGAGCAGAGTTTGAACTTGGTTCAAGTTGCAGCTTCTGTATGCTAATATTCAAATCCTCATCAATTTTATTCATTTTATCCTTGACATCCTTGGTGAATTCGGCAACATTGCATAGTTTGGCCAAAAGAGAGGTAACATTCAAATAGGAAGATTCAATGTTTGTCAAAACTGAAGACAATTCTACTTGATGAATAGCTATGTGCTGAGCAATGTGCTCAAGCACTTTATTGTTGAATTTCTTCTCGGCTTTTTCAACTAACTTGTCTGTCCCAGATGAATCCTCATTGTACTTATTTACTGCTTCTGCTAATTGTAACAAAACATGTTGAGAGGAGTCTACTTCAATACCTAATGCTTCTAACAAAATGTCCTTAGCATCCTTAATGATTTTATATTCCTTGTCTCTCTCATCTTTAAGCTTCTTTTGCTTCGCTTTCCTTTGGAGGATTTCACCTATATTTTGCATTTGATCCACTGATAGATTTGAAAAATCCAATGTTGGAATCTCTATTTCCTCATCAAGGTCTATATCCTCTACTATATTCTTGCCCAAAAATCTTATACTCGGTTGAGCCTTAGGCTTATCTATAGGCTTATCTATACTTGATGCCTTAGTAGTAGTGACAACAGACATAGTAGGACTGGCTATAAAGAGTGGTATACTGTCTACTGGAGAACTTAAAGTATTTACACTTGTAGAATCAAAAACTAGAATACTTACTGCTGGAAAACTTGATGAAATAGGAGACTGCAACTCGGTAGAAGAAATGGTAGTTACTTCTGTTGTTGCTATAGGTGATTGGACAAGAGTTGAAGTTGTCACAACCATGCTTGAAGATGTCTCCGGGCTAGATGTAGCAACTTTTGTTGGAGAGGTAGGAAGTGATGCAATGACTTCTGCCACTATCCTCACGGTATCATCTACCTCAGTGGCTTCTTTCTGTTCATCACTGTCATCTTCAATGTCTTTTATTATAACTGATTCAGTACTCGGTTGGTGAAGATGGTATATGTTCTTCCATGTGGCATTTGCACTCTTCACAACTGATTCAATATTGTTAATCAGAATTAAACAAGTATTGAACTTTAGTGTCATCTTATTTTCATTCTCCTTCAATGCCTTCTTTATTTCATCATTTTTCAAGCTGGGCATTAACTGTTTTAGGGTTTGATCAAATATGTCTTTTACAGTTTGCCTTGCATTGGCCCATCTTATTTTTATTTGACCTAATAAAGCTTCTGGAATCTGTTGGGCTATTTCATCAGGAGAGTATTTCCACTGTCCCATCTTTTCAATGACAGCATCTTCAATCTCCTTTTGTTCTATTTTTTATCTTGTTTCATATTTTAAAGATTTTATATTACTTACTCCAGATCTTGATCCTTCTCTCAAAAGTTTGATCTTCTCTTGAAGGGTTAGAGGAGGCTTTTTGAATATTATATCTTTGTCTGCCTTACCCCTTGCACTTCTCCTTGTAAATACGGTAGTGGGAGGCTTAGGTGCCTTGGTGATGAATACCTTTCCTTTCTTCTTTGCAGGTTCTGGTTCCTCTATTTTCTCATCCTTTTTCTCTTCTTCTTCGGTGTCTTCTCCTCTGTCCTCGGTTAGCATTTGCATTTTGGCTATCCTCTTTTATCCTTTATTTACTACCTGTGGAAGCTTTATACTTAATTCAATTCTCATTTTTGCTTCTTCATATGTTCCAAAATATGGAGCTTTGGGATTAACAGGCTGATTAAGGAGGGCTTCAATGATATTCTTTGTTTCATCAATGTTTACCTCATAAGGAAGAGGTTTTACATGTACAATCCTCAGTTTAGCTGCTTGAATGTATACTCTGTCATAGTCCACCATGAAACAAATATCATCCTTATAATCCTCCACCAACTTTTGTGGAATCCGGAATCTGTCATTCATTTTCTCCTTGAAAGACTCAAAATAACTATCCATGATGTTCTCAAAATTTTCACCCATTTCTGAAATATATTCATTTATCTCATAAAGAATTAGCACATCCTTTCTCCATACTACTTTTCCTTTGGAAGGGAAGAATTTCTGAACATAGAAAAATAAACAGACCAGTAGAGATCCAAACTTACATGGATTGTTTTTGGAAGTTTGAATGCTTTCCATGTTCTTGTTAAACTGTTTTAACAACAAATCTGCAAGGTCAAATGATAAATTATTCTTTACCACTTTGTATGCTAGGTCTATGGCTTCGCAGGAAACACTATTCTGTCAACTTGAACTGTATATTTTATGAGCAATGACGTGTGTTCCAAACTTCAGTTCAGCATCAGTAATGTTGCTTACTTTCATGCCTCTACCATCCCACTCGGCTAGGGTTTTCTTCTCCAGTTCCGGCTGACCTAGGGTTTTGGTAGTTTTAACTTTGTTTAACATGGGAAGACCGATGATTTGGTGAATCATCTTCTTAGTGATCTCTATGGGTTGCTCAAGCCAAATCTTGCCTTCATGTACACGGCTGAGAATGTATCTAACCCATTTCTCCCAAAAGTTTCGAGGTAAATGTGTAATGTGAACTAATCCCTTGTCTTCCAGATGTTTCTGTTCTGGTTTTAGAACACCATTCACACACAGTTCCTCACGCACAATATCTAGCTCTAGGTTTCCCATCTCTTGAATTGCACAATTGAAATGATTGCAAATATCGTTAACAAGTAGTACCTTAGGAGGAATCTGAGATTGAGCTCCATTCAGGTCTAGGGCTGCTACAATTGCGGGCATGAGTTTGAAATCTGGTGCTCTCCATTCCCCTTGGATTATCATTCCTGATCCTTTCTTCACTGAAGCACTAGATGATGCCATGGTAGCTCACAGAGAATTCTTTTTGCAAAAGTGTTTGAATCGCTGGATTGCTCTAGAAATTTTCTACTCTAAAAATGCTAAATTTCATGGTGAAGAATGAGTTTGATTTCTTGCCTTTTGTTTACAACTCTGTCATTAATGCTCAGTACAAATTAGGGTATGAATTATGACAGACTGTCACCCACTATGAATTAATTGCTCGGTAAAGATTTTACAACTTGGTGAACTTGAGAATTCATATTGCTCTGACCTCACTCGGTAATCATATTAGACAGCTCCTGACCTCGCTCGGTGAAAAATGATACCGACCTTCCTGTGATCTTATTGCATCTTGTATGCCAATTTAGATCTTTCTTTTAATTCAATTCTAGAATTGCTTAAAATTTGTCTATGAAAATACAGTTCCAGTGCTTTCTTGGGAATTTAGTTTGAGTCGGTAGAGCCACCCATTCCATTACTTGGACTGATTTTCTTGGTAGATTTAAGAACCCACTGTTGTCTCATCTATTTCCTGACCTTATTTGCTTCATTCTTCTTTCCATCTTCAACTTCACTAGCATTCATGCAATTTCTGGCTATATAACTGAGTTTAGTGCATTTGAAACATCTTATGGTAGTATCTCTTTTCCTTAGATGATGTTTTATGCAGTTCATGCCAATGTGTCCATATTCTCCACAGTAATGACATCTACACCAAGTGTTGTAATCCCATCCAAACATTTCTTTCATAATTTGTTCTGCTGGATTGAATGTTTTGGATCTGCACTCGGATGCCTTGCGACCTTGTTTGTTGCATTTGTGACAATTACCTTTGAATCTTGGTTTTTCCCTGCATTCATTTGCTTTGTGACCATGCTGATTGTAGTTGTAGCATTTTCCATTGAATTCTACTTTTCATTGCTCCAACATTTATTTGAAGTATGTCCTATTTTGCCACAATGATTACAAGTAGGTTTCTAATTTTTTTGAGTACCTTGCTTAGAAGATTCACCTTCTCCTTTGTATCCAAGTCCTACTTTTCCTTTTTGCCTATGAAGATTTCAATCATACGGCTGATTTAAGTCTTCTTGGCTCTTCAGCATTCTTTCATTGATTTTTTTTTCTATGCTTAGGTCATCCACCAATCTTAGATTGATTTTCTTTTCAGATCTTAGTTCTTCTCTTGTGCTTTCTATTTCTGATCTTAGAGTCAGAATTTCCTCATTTGTATGGGAGATCTGATCAATTAGGTTTTCTAGCTGAAGGGTTTTATTTTGGACTTCATTGTTTCTTCCATCTAATTCATCTTTTAACTTTTTTCTTTGTTCTAAGATGTCACAAAATCTTGTTGAGTGTAGTTCTTGTTCTCTTTTTAATTTTCTCACTTCTTCCTGCAGAGACCCATTCTTTTCTAGGAGTTCTTTGACAGCATTGTTTGCTTCATCTGAGCTATCTAAGGGAAAAAGATCTTCAATCTTTTCTTCAATGTAATTATGATCATTCATCTGATTTACAAGTTCCTTCCTTCTTCTTAGGGATTGGGAAAGATGTTCTTTTGCTTCTCTAAGTTTAGCTATGGCCATTTCCAGATCTAGCGTTTCATTTTCAATCACCTTGTTCAGTTTGAATACCTCCATTGTCCTGGATCTTTGCTCGATCTAGTTAAGCTTTATCTTGAGAACCAATACAACTCTGATACCAATTTTTTGAAATATTCAAGAATTAAGCAAGTTACTGAGAGGGGAGGGGTGAATCAGTAACTTCAAATTTTCTTTCAATATCAGATGTATTAACATATAGTTCACTTTATCCTTTTGCATATAGAAAGCATGAAACATAAAAGCATTCACAACAATGACACATAGATTTGGTTACCCAGAAACCTTCCAAAAGAAAGTAAAACTGGGGTGGGGATGAAACCCACAAAGCTTTAATACTGCAGTGTAAAGTTGGCCGGTTAAGGCTTACATTGATCACTTCTGATGATCTACCCTGCTAGGAGCAATAAGGACTGCTAGGTCCACCTTGTTAGAGGTTTTACAAACATACAATGAAGTATGCACTCGGTAAAGAGATTTTACAAAAGACTGTTAAGTCTACCTGGTTAAAGGATTTCAAGCTGATTCACCTGTTAGGATGAAACAGTATATCTCTTACTTTGCAACTGGATTGCTGAATGAGATTCGATGATGTACTGATCACCTTCTATGATGAATTTTGTCTTTGCTGCTTCTTATACTGCTATAGCCCTTTGTAATTCGCTAATCTCTTCCTTTTATCTCTTATTTTTTTTCACATTCATACTACTTGGTATTTGTACAACATTGTTTATATACAAGTCTAAACAATTAATTACAATTACAAAGTTGACATGACAAATAAGCATAAATGCTACTAAGTCAGCCCAAGTATGGTTACACGGTTCCTGCAAACTAACTCGGTGACTTTCTGATACTCGGCGTCCACTACATTACATAGCATCATCATGCACTCGGTAGAAGTGAAGGCTCGGTTCATACTAACCACTCGGTAAGCTTCGAACTCAGTAAATACTTGTGACTCGGTAGACATAATGTTACTCAGTTTACACTGTCCTGCTCGGTTTGCACTGTCCTGCTCGGTTTGCACTGTCCTGCTCGGTTTGCACTGTTCTGTTTAGTTTGTACTCAGAATGCAAATAAGTGTTGTCACTAGTGGCAATCCTACTTAATGCCAACACTTATTAGGTCTTAAGGGTCCTAGGATGTACTAATTGATTTTAATAGGTCATATTAGTCCTATTAGATCTTAAGTCCAGTCTTATTAAGTCTTAAGGGGTCCTATTATGTCTTAAGTGGTCCTATTCTAGGTCTTAAGGATCCTAAGGGTTCTTAAAGAGCTTTATGTCACAATAGGGGTCCTAAAGGAACCTAGAGTGTACTAATAGTCCTAAAAGGTCCTTGGATGTACTAATTGGTATTAATAGGTCCTATTAGGTCAAGTAAGTGGCCTTATTAGGTCCTAAAGGTCCTAGGATGTACTAATTGATGTTAATAGGTCATATTAGTCCTATTAGGTCTTATGTCTAGTATTATTAAGTCTTAAGGGGTCCTATTACATCTTAAGTGGTCCTATTCTAGGTCTTAAGGATCCTAAGGGTTCTTAAAGAGATTTATGTCACAATAGGGGTCCTAAAGAAACTTAGAGTGTACTAATAGTCTTAAAGGGTCCTTGGATGTACTAATTGGTATTAATAGGTCCTATTAGGTCAAGTAAATGGTCTTTAGGGTCCTATTATAGGTCCTCAGGATCCTAAGGGTTTTTAAAGATTTTTATGTCACAATAGAGGTCCTAAAGGAACCTAGAGTTTACTAATAGTCCTAAAGGGTCCTTGGATGTACTAATTGGTATTAATAGGTCCTATTAGGTTAAGTAAGTGGTCTTAGTAGGTCTTAAGGTTCCTAGTATGTACTAATTAATTTTAATAGGTCATATTAGTCCTTTTAGGTGTTAAGTCCAATCTAATTAAGTCTTAAGGGGTCCTATTCTAGGTCCTAAAGATCCTAAGCATTCTTAAATAGTTTTATATTATAATAGGGGTCCTAAAGGAACCTAGGGTGTACTAATAGTCTTAAAGGGTCCTTAGATGTACTAATTGGTATTAATAGGTCCTATTAGATCAATTAAGTGGTCTTATTAGGTCTTAAGGGTCCTAGGATGTACTTATTGATTTTAATATATCATATTAGTCCTATTAGGTATTAAGTCCAATATTATTAAGTCTTAAGGGGTCCTATTAGGTCTTAAGGGGTCTTATTCTAGGTCCTAAGGATCCTAAGGGTTCTTAAAGAGTTTTATGTCATAATAGGGGTCCTAAAGGAACCTAGGGTGTACTAATAGTCTTAAAGGGTCCTTGGATGTAATAATTGGTATTAATAGGTCCTATTAGGTCAAGTAAGTAGTCTTATTAGGTCTTAAGGGTCCTAGGATGTACTAATTGATTTTATTAGGTCATATTAGTCATATTAGGTCTTAAGTCCATTCCTATTAAGTCTTAAGGGGTCCTATTAGGTCTTAAGGGGTCCTATTCTAGTTCCTAAGGATCCTAAGGGTTCTTAAAGAGATTTATGTCATAATAAGGGTCCTAAAGGAAGCTAGGGTGTACTAATAGTCTTAAAGGGTCCTTGGATGTACTAATTGGTATTAATAGGTCCTATTGTGGTGTGTGAGTTTGTGGCCTACAAAACAACACTTCAATAGGATAATAACATCACTTGTTAGAAAAAATAAGCATGTATTTGAAGAAACTAACAGGTAAAAGCATCATATTTCTCTCTAGTTAGTCCAAGTGTGAAATAAGGGTTGTTAGCTCTCAGATTTGACCCTTAAAATGAGAGATTCAAGTGCAAATGTATGAAATTAAGCTAAATCTAGAAAATACTTCCAATTAGGCATGAAACCATAAATTCTTTCCATTTTAAGCTAAATTGAAGTGTTCTCTAATTAGCTAAAGCATGAATCTAATCATGAAAACATGAAAAATGGCTATCATATGCAAAGAGTTAGCCAAATTCAATCATTAGAGAATTTAAGTAAACAAGCAAGGAGAGTGCACAATCCAAAGATTATGAAGGCTCCACCTCCAAGTTAAGCTCCAATTTTCAAGAAATTAAGATGAGAATTCTCAATCTTGAGATTAAGAAGCCTCAAGAGCTCACAATATCAATAAGCTAGATATCCAAAAGATTAAGAAGAAGTAGAAGCCTTCGAAAATTCTCTTTTATAGATTGTGGGAGGAATTGAACGGTTGAGATGCATCTGTGAGGAGTGGTTGAGATGCACTCATGCTTGATCCTTTATCCATGTGAGAGCCTCTTAATGATTAAGGTGTGCTTGTTGTGTTTATTTGATTTAAGAGGTATTTATGATTTTATTTTAATTAATAACTCTAGCCATGCATTTGGTGGGATTGAATTAATTAAATAGGCCTAGAGTTATTTGACTTGATTTTGCTTGAAACCATGGTGATAAATGCTTGATTTAGGATTTGATTGATTCTATTGGATTTTTTGGATTTATGTTAATGATCAGAAATTGAATTAACATAATGAAGGTTATATGCCAAATTAAGGGCAAATAGGGTCTTAGGTTCTATTAGCCTAGTTTTAGGTGATTACACCTATTAGGTCAAGTAAGTGGTCTTATTAGGTCTTAAGGGTCATAAGATGTACTAATTGATTTTAATAGGTCATATTAGTCCTATTAGGTCTTAAGTCCACTTTGATTAAGTCTTAAGGGATCCTATTGAGTCTTAAGTGGTCCTATTCTAGGTCTTAAGGATCCTAAGGGTTCTTAAAGAGCTTTATGTCACAATAGGGGTCCTAAAGGAATCTAAAGTGTACTAATAGTCTTAAAGGGTCCTTGGATGTACTAATTGGTATTAATAGGTCCTATTAGGTCAAGTAAGTGGTCTTATTAGGTCTTAAGGGTCCTAGGATGTAGTAATTGATTTTAATAGGTGATATTAGTCTTATTAGGTCTTATTATGTCTTAAGGGGTCATGTTATAGGTCCTAAAGATCCTAAGGGTTATTAAACAGTTTTATGTCACAATAGGGGTCCTAAAGGATCCTAAGGGTTCTTAAATAGTTTTATGTCTACATGAATAACATTTTTACATGTAACTCTTAAACATATGTACATAATTTAGAGAGAGAGAGAGAGATTCGTAATATTCACTAACTTTAAAAGCAATTTAAAAATATATATTTTTAATAATTTCTGTAAGATCAGTGGAACCTAAGATACATGAATGGGTCCTATGACATAATAAGATACATTAATGAGTCTTTAGGGTCCTATGTGTCTTAAGACATCATAAGGGATGGCTAAGTTTCCTAGAATGCATTAAGGGGTCACATGTGTTGTAAGTGGTCCTAAGGGACCCTAGGTTATATTAATTGATTCTAGTATGTATTAAGGGTTGTTCAGGGTGACAATGGGTCCTCATATCAATTAATAGAACCTAAGATACATGAATGGGTCCAAGGGAATCTTAAGATACATTAATTGGTCTTGGAGGTCCGAAGGGGTCATATGTGTCTTTAGATGTCATAAGGTATGGATAAAGTTCCTAGAATGTCTTAAGGATTCGTAGATGGCATAAATGCTTCTAAGGGATTATAGGTTAAATTAATTGATCCTAATATATCTTAAGGGTCCTAGAGGCAAACAAATGGGTCCTCTTATGTATCAATGGAATGTAAGATACATGAATGGGTCCCAAGACATCCTAAGATACATTAATGTGTCTTGGGGGTCCTAATGGGTCCTAGGTATCTTAAGATGTTGTAAGGGATGGATAAAGGTCATAAAATGTCTTAAGGGGTTGTATGTGTCATAAGAGGTCCTTAGGGATCCTAGTATTTCTTAAGGGGTATTTAGGGTGACAATGGGTCCTTGTATGTATTAATGGAACATAAGATACATCAACAGGTCCTAGGACATCCTAATATTATTTGATGGGTCTTGGGGGTCCTAAGGTTTTATATTTGTTTTAAGATTTCATAAGGGATGGATAAGGGTCCTAGAATGTTAATGGGTTGTAGGTGCAATAAGTGGTCCTAAGGGATCCTACATTAAATTAATTGATCCTAGTATGTCTTAAGGTTTCTTGAGGGAAACAATGGGTCCTATGTGTCTTAAGATAGTGTAAGGGATAGATAAGGGTCCTAGAGTGCCTTAAGGGGTCGTGGGTAACATAAGAGGTCCTAAGGGGTCCTAGGTTGCATTAGTGGATCCTTGTATGTATTAATTGAATCTAAGATACATAAATGTGTCCTAGGACAACCTAAGATATGTTAATGGGTCTTGAGCATCCGAAGGGGTCATATGTGTCTTAAAATGCCGTAAGGGATGTATAATGATCCAATAATGTTAATGGGTCGTAGGTGTGATAAGTGGTCTAAGGGATCTTATGTTACATTAATTGATACTAGTATGTCTTAAGGGTTCTCGTGGGCAACGATGGGTTCTCATATGTATTAAAAAAAGATAAGATAGATGAAGGGGTCCTAGGATATTTTAAGATATAATAATAGGTCATATGGGTCCTAAGGGGTTCTATGTGTCTTAAGATGTCATAAGTGATGCGTAAGGGTCCTAGAATGTCTTAAGGGGTTGTAGGCATCATAAAAGGTCCTAAGGGATCATAGGTTACATGAATTCATCCTAATAAGTCTTAAGGAGCCTTGAGGGAAACAATGAGTCCTTGTATATATTAATGGAACCTAACATACATCAATGGGTCCTAGGACATCCTAATATGTATTATAAGGTCTTGATATTCCTAAGGGATCCTATGTGTCTTAATATGTCGTAAGGGAGGGATAAGGGTCCTAGAAACTTACTACTACAATTTTCTAACATATTATAACATACTACTATCATTTTCTAAAATTTAACTATGATTTTCTAAGATTTCTACAAACTAAAAATTATTTAAAACAAATAACTAACTAATATTTACTAAAACTGTGTGTACCTGAGAGAGAGAGAGAGAGAGAGAGAGAGAGAGAGATTCCTAATATTTACTAACTTTAAAATAAATTTAAAAATAAATATTTTTTATTAATTTCTATAAGATCTTAATGTTTTCTAACATTTCTACCACAGTTTCTAATGTTTTGTAAATATTTTGTAACATTTGTTAACAAACTACTACGATTTTCTATCATTTTCTAACATACTAAGTTACAATTTTATAACATTTGCTAACATTCTACTACGTTTTTCTAATATTTCTAATGTATACTAGAAGTTACAATTTTCTAATGTATACTAAGTTACAATTTTCTAATATTTTTTAATGTATAGTAATTTCCAGTTTTCTAATATTTTGTAATTTATACTAAGTTATGATTTTCTAACATTTGCTAACATATTCTAACATTTATACTATGGTTTTTAATGTTTTCTAAAATTTTCTAACAGTTCTACTATGATTTTCTAACAATACTAATACAATTTTCTAACATATTTTAACATTCTACTATCATTTCCTAACATATTCTAAAATTTAACTATGATTTTCTAACATTTCTACAATCTAAAAATTATTTAAAACCAATAACTAACTAAAATAAATATAAAACATATAATTTACAATAAAAAATGAGAAAAATGTGCGTACCTGATACTACTAACAATTTGAAGAGGTCGAAAAATCTCGAGAGATGTTGATGTCGTAGTCGACGTCACTGGTTCGCTCTAAGCCCTGGGTCCACAAAATCCAAACAATAAACAATGAAAATGAAATAGGAAAGCCATAAATTTATAAAGAAATCTGGCCAAAAGGGGCTTCGTGCGAAGTACCCTACGCAAAGTACTTCGCGTGAAGCTAATCTTCCCCTTCGTGTGAAGTACCCACTTGGAGTAAAATTGTTTTTTTTTAAAAAAAAAAAATTGATTTTATTCATCCCAAAAAGTGGGACACACTATTATGATTTAACCCATGTTTTATTTTAAATTTTTTAGAAGTAACATATTTAGGTCAAAGGCATTTTCTATATGAAATGGAAGAGCTGATGTGATCAAGCACTAGCTATCTAGCCGAAAATTTGCACCGGCCTTATAGCTCATGTTATACCTACAACGGTCAAATCAAACCTTATCATTAACTATAGTCTATGCCTCATGTGCACGACCAAATTTATTTCTCATACCGTCAAACTATTTAGTGCGGTTTCCACAAATTCTAAATTATTTGCTCGATCAATAAGATGTTACTCACTTGAACAATTACAATGCAATAATATTTTAATTTAAAATATTAATATTTGTTATCTAGGTGGACTAATTTTTAATGTTGAAAGTAAAAGGTACTATGTTTGAATTCTTTTAAAATCCTCATTTATATTGTTTAAACAATTAGAACAAAAGTTGTAAAAATTAATAAAATGATAAAAGAAAATTAAGTCATTAAAAAATATAATTGTCTAATTTATTAAACTTAATGAAATTAAATGTATTTATTTATTTCTATTATTAAATTCTAAATTGCAATTTATTAGAATATTTTCTTTATTAATTTAATAAAATTAATTAATTAATAAGTTTATTATTAAAATTTATATTGATATTATTGAAATATTTGTCACCATTAATGATGTTCAATATGAATTGTAATAAAATATATGCATATATATTATATATGAATTAGTGTTTACAAGAATTAGATTTTCATATGCATATATTTTATCTAATTTATATTTAAATTTTGTATTTTTCTCTTCTAAATATTGTATCTTTCTTTTTCTTATTCTTAAAAAATTATAATATAAATTATATAAAATAGATGCATATATGAAAATCTAATTATTTTAAATAATCATTAATAGAATTTATTAAATAGTGTAATAATTGAAGATGGAATATGAGGATAAATATATTAATATTATTTTAATCTAAAAATATTAAAGTCATAATATTAAGCATGGTCACAATGAAAATGAGTTAAAATAGTGTTAAAATCAAGGTTACTACTAAAGTTAATTTAGGATTAAGAATAAGATTTAATTATAGTTAGCATTCAATTATGATGTGGTTTAGTATTCTATTATGCAAGGATCATTCATATGATTACAATTAGGGTTAGATAAAAATTAGGATTTTGTTTGCATTCAATGTTTTACCTAGAGTTTAATTAGGATTAGTGTTAACTTATATTATGTTTGAGGTTACAATTTAATTAGGGTTGAATTTGGTTTGGCCAGATTTCTTTATAACCCTTATTAAATTTCAACTCAAGTTGCCAACCCAAATGGCCCTTAAAATAATTGAAATTTAATAAGGGTTATGATTCAATGTTAATAGGGTTTTGTAAGGGTTACAGTTTGATTTTTGTTTTCATTAGAATTTAAACATTAATCCTAATTTAGCAAGACTCAGAGCAACAAAGTTCCTCCAAAATATTGGCAAGGTTGTTTAAACTTTGTGACAAACTTGAAATTAATTGACTTTAATTTCATTGTAAGGTTTTCAATTTTTACAAGTATATTTTTTTGCACACATATTTATATTATGGATTGAGATGTGCCGCATAAAAACTATGAGCATGATTTGCTTAATAAATAAATTATTGATTTTGAAAATTTCATTGTTGTAAATAAGAGTAATTAGTTTAATATTGATATAAATATAATTATAATATAGAATAATGCACACATACATATAATTTGAAATAATATAATAATTTAAAAATATAGCATAAAATAATGTAAACAACAAAAATATTTTTCCTGCACCAACTAATCAAGGAATTGTTAAAATTTATAAGAATAAATAGTTACTGATTTCCACCTGTTTGTTGATGCAACTATGTTGTAGGGGGCATGAACTAATAAAAAAACTTAACCATTATAACATTATAAAAGTTGGTTATTTAAGTTGAACTATGAAAATAAAATTTAATCTAAAATTTAAATAAAAACTATTAAAATTAGAATTTGAAAGTAAATCTAAAGTTATTTTATTGAACATAAAACATAGAAAATAGATTGATTGCAATTAACAACAAATTAAACATCATTAATAGTAACAAATATTTCAATAATATCAATATAAATTTTAATAATATCATTATTATTCAATTTATTAATTATAATAATAATAATTAATTAATTTTATTAAATTAAGAAATGAAATATTCTAATAAATTGCAATTTAGAATTTAATAATAGAAATAAATAAATACAATTACTTTCATTAAGTTTAATAAATTTAACAATTGTATTTTTGAATGACTTATTTTTCTTTTATCATTTTATTAATTTTGACTTTATAAAATAGTGGTACACCTATTCTAATTGTTTAACATTGAAAAAAACTAATATTTCAAATTAAAAAATTATGGCACTGGTTATTGGCCAAAAATTTGCACCAGCCTTATAGCTTGTGCCATACCTACAACTGTCAAATCAAACCACATGTCATTAACTATAGTTTATGTCTCGTGTGCATCACTGACTTTGTTTCTCATGAAGTCAAACTACTTGGTGCAGTTTCCTTGAATTCTAAATTATTTGCTTGATCAAAGTGGATTTTATTTTATTTGCTTTGCCTTATGACCAATAAGCTATTATTCACTTGAACAATTAGAAGGTAATAATTTTTGGCACTGGCTAAACATGCACCGATGCCATCAGCTAGTGCCTGCCAAATCTTATTGTTGCAGATATCTGTGGACAACACAACTATCAGTTTTAATTACAATTTATTTTTATGAAAAAAGAAAATGCAACCCCATCCTCCAAGGGGATACTTAGTATTTTTTTAAATTTCTTCATATTTTAGGATTTCCTTTGATAGCTTACTTTTTATTGAATTAATTAATTAATTAATTAATTTATATATTAATTACTAAAGATATACTAATTAGATTATTTTACTATTAAAAAATTAATATATCTTTAGTAATTAATTTATAAATTAATAAATTAATATATCTTTAGTAGTTAATTTTACTATTAAAAAATTGATACACTTGTTTAAAATATATATGTAAATAGATACTTATAATTGGGTATGTGCAGGATCATGGTATGCCAAAAAGAGGCGATGTGAAAAAATAAACTTTTCACTCTTCCAAAAGTGCACAAATGGATTTGTTGACTTTTTAGCAGGTTTGGGTGTCAGTACACCTGGCCAAGGAAAAAGCCAAAGCACAGGCCTAATCGGATATTCGATATTATTAGATATCCGATAATATTGGATATCCAATTTTTGCCAATAATTTTTATTTATATAGCCTGGCCGCGTTCAACATTTTTCATTCTGAAAATGTTGAACGTGACTTGGGGCTTTCAGATATCCGATCAAATCCTATACACAATATTTTTAAGATCATAGGTAAGTTCAATTTTTATGTTTTTAGTGTTTTTTAATATAAATTTGTAGTTTTTATATAAAAATTAGGGTTTAAATGAGTTTTTTTTTTTAAAAAAAAAAATTGATTGTAATTATCGATTTGTGTTCTAATTGTAATCAGACATGGACCCAAATCAATCAGAAAACCATCCTAATGATCCCACAAAGAATCTAGATCCACCTCCCAACAATCCCCCACTTTCAGAAGATGAACCAGTCTCAAACCCTCACCATTTAGAGGATCTAATAGGAAACAATCTAAATCAACTTAGAGGATTTCAAACCACCTATGCCAATATCCCCACATTGCGCCCCATGTTTACGATATTGAACTCAATTATTGAAAACATGGAGAAACTTACAGAGCAATATAGTGTTGCACTTCTTTGGCATGATTCCATGCACGCCCAATTTGATGATGGGCTTGACTATGATCAAGTCATGAACCTAAACATAAAAAAACATGACATATGTAATCTTTTTGTGGATCCTAAAACTGGTCTAAAAGTGGACCCTAAAAAATTCAAGTTGTCAATTAAATGGTGCACAAATAGTGCAATACATGACAACTTTTGGGACCGCTGGTGGATTGTTGTTGATAGACCACCTCATAGAAATTTGGATGTCCCATTTTATTTTATAAAAAAATTGTATGATGAATTTGTGCTCGGTCACAAGGTCAATTATTGGAGTATGAGACCAAACCAGGGTGTAGGTTTAGGCTCTCCTCAGGACAAGCCATGGGCACAGTGGGTGAAATCCCACACATATGCCCCCCCTCCTAAGATTTCACCACCTCTCACAATGCAACATCCTAACATTATTGTTGAGGCTAGCTCATAGACTATTCGAGCCATTCACACCTTGAGTGATTTGCTAGTTACGCAGAGAATGACATTGTTGCCTCCTCATCCTGATGCTTCTGGCCCTTCCACATCCTCCAAGAGCTCACATGTTTGTGTGCCCCACACTTGCATTATATGCAAGAATATGTCCTTAGGTCCCTTGAATGATAGTGATGCATATAATTACATCTTCAAGGTGGAAGATTCTACACAACAAACTACAGGAACTGAAGCACCTCATGAAGATGTACATCAGGGGCATACAGAGCCATGGACTCCTACTGTTATGGTAAGGGTAAATAGTTCACTTCTTACATTGTATTTAAATTTTATTGTTCATATTTTTAGTAGAATTTTATTATAATAATTTCGCACTTATGTTTTTTTATGTCTAACATTTATGTTCAGTTGATGACAGAGGAGGATATGGCATAGGTGGAGGGGTCCACACTTTCGACCATATCATTTGGTCTTGACACTTCCACAGTACATATGTGTTGGTGAATAGATTTGTCTTCTTCTTCTTAAATGAAATCAAATAAAAACTCTATACCTTTCAAGACAAACAATTCATCAACAGTTGGGTAAGCATCAGAAATTGCTTCCCTCTGAATTTTGAAGGGTCAGCTTCCTTGTAGGATATTCAATGAATTATCAACATAAAAGTAAATACATACACTTTTAGCCAGAAAGTGTGGAAGGACCGCTCAAATACTCTTAGGTATTGAGGTAATTTTAAGAATCAACAGATGATTAATTCACACTATGAAGAATACTGAGATCTACTAATTACTTCTAAAACAAAGAACCTATAAAATAACTCAAGGATAAATAACTAGAAAGAAACTGGGAGTGACTAAGTATAAATAATACATGCACAGATATAAATGTACCAATTCTAAAAGTAACCAATACATTCCAGATTTTGATTCAAAGATCTAAATCAAACCATGCATCTATATATTCATAAATGATCAAATCAAAGTCTAATCAAAACAAGTCACAAATTGTTTTAGAACTTAAAAGACTATTCTAGCTATCTACTTAGAAAAACTATCTATTTTTCTATCTTTAATTTCTAACCCCTTCACAGTTTAATGCTTTAGAATTTATAGTTTTAGATTCGAGAGAGCCTCCAGAAAAACTCGGCCTCTCAAACACTAGAAAAATTGTTAAAAACTAGTTATACAGCTAAAATGAGATTTTCATAACACATGTCTTCTAAAATAGAAAGAAACGTAAATGCTATCCTGAAAAATGCTAACTCCCTCCAAGGCCTTCTGATGTGGCAATTTGTACAAGCTTCCAAGTTTAGAACACATTCATCAATTCCTGAGCTAGCTAAAAATGCAGATTCTTTAGACCTGTAAGCTTCACCCGAGTCACATTCTTCTCCCATCTTAACTCCTTGATCCTCTCCATCTGCTTAGGTAACTAGCCCTTGTTCAACAACAACATGAATTCCACATTTGCTATTTTGGTAAAATCCTGAACCGTCGGTGCTTCATTTTCTTTAAGAGCATTCATGGTATCTGTAAAGACTTTGACCATGGCATCTGCATCCCTATTACCTTCATCAATTTGTAAAATACTTGAGGGATTTACTATCTTGATGTCTTTAATGGAATTTGCATGCATATCTAGTACCTCCTTCTCTATTGCTTTGTCTTGAGAAATTACAACTTTAAACACTGTGTTTTTCTAGCCAAAATTTGTTTTCAAGATGATCAACATACAGGGGTCTACCAAATTCATTGGATTTTTTGCTAAGAACTGAGTCACACCATACATCTCTATTTCTTGAACTTGTATGACAATCACTTCACATTTCTCCTCTTCCATTTCCCAGCTTGGGACCAGAGTTCGAACCTCACTGAGTAATCCTTCCCCATCTAAGCAGGTAGATATAAACTCTCATATGAAAGCACTCCCTTCATCGATTACATTATTTATCTAGGATTTCATGATCTCCATTAGAACTCTACCCTGTTGCATATGTTTCACTAGCCTTTGGCTTTCAGTTGAATTTAGATCAAAGTCTAGTGGGGAGTGGGCCAGTGGCAATGGTCCAACATCAGTGAGTGAGGAAAGAAACTCAGCCATGGTAGATACTAGCTATTTCAACTCACGTTTCTCTCTCCCATCCTTTTGTGATTTCTTGAGCATATGATCAACTGAAAATTTAAAAAGATGATCTCTAGAGTCCTTGGTTAGAACACCAAGCTCCATCTTAGTGATTTCAAAGTCTTCCACCTCTGGTTCCTGAATTCCTTCTTTAGGTTTGAAGGTTGCTATTTCTACAATCACCTTTACAGTAGATGGATCAATAGATAATCTTGCATCACTATTCATTTTTTTTTTCTTTAGGATTCTGGGTGGCATATTTGGTGACAATCTCTTTCACAGGAAATGAAATAGGCTTATAACTCTTCCTTTTACTCACTGATTTGATTAACCAAGGAGGAACTGAACCAGTGACTATTCAATTGTTAGGTGCTTTGATAGGAGTGCTCTCAGCCTAAGGTACTTCTATGTTATTGGTAATAATTTCTTGAGCCTTTTCTTGTTGATGCAATGGAAAGGAAATATCATCATCGTACTTGCATTAGGAAACATAGGAGACATATTAGATGAGACATGTTTCACATTTTTTAGGGCTGATTCTGTACTAAGCCTTTCAAGAGGGGGGTTCTTTGCTCATTTCTTTTTCTTTTCTGTCAACTAGGTCTCTGTAACCCCAAATATGGTTTGAGCTCTTAACTTTATATCATCTTCCACCTTCCTGTTCCAGTCTATGACCGGAGGACTTCTTGCTTCTATATTGATGACATCTGAACTTGCGGCTTCAGAGCTATCCTCTTCTATTCCCTTTATATCAAACTTTAACTACAATAGTTTGATCTGTGGTACTACAAGTCTTGAGTGATCCCGCTCCCAGATTGCTTCTTCATCACTAAGATCTTCCCATAGATCTTCAAGGTGTGAACTAGGTGATGGATAATTACTTAGACTTAGAACTTGTCTAGCAAAGCCTTTATTGTCAAAACCCATGTTTAACTCATAGAATTGCATGTGAAAACTTAACAGGTTGCTTCCTATCATCGAGGCATCCATCATACTATTACAAACCAAGTTGCCAACCTTAACTGGAAACATAAAAGGCCACCTTTCTTCTGGCAGGGTATTTTTAATAACTATGAACAATTGCCTACAGACCTCTACCAATATAAAACAGTCAAAAGAAAATCTTGGGAGCCTAAGAGGTTATTCATCAAAGCCTCCAACCCAGATGTAAGTAAAACATGGAAATTGAATGTAAAAACTTCCGTAGACTTTAACCAATTTATGTGCTTCCAATGAGACTCTTTGGTTTGGAACTCCTGCCAATTGTTGACACAATCTTCCTAGAAAAACATCATGAACCTTCTTGTAGTCTTCCAAAATCTTATCCTTTCTTAATAAGGGACAATACTCATAGATGAAAAGGTCTTCATTCCAAGGGACATGTTGAATGACTGATAGATCCTGTGTGCATGGCAGACAGTATATCAAATAGGAAGACATAAAGAAATTCTTCTTAATGGCTTGGGCTTGTTTAAGTTGGTCCCTTAGGGAACTGGTGATAATCTCCACCCAATCAAGATGTTGCCTCCCTTCCAAGACTATCTCTATAAAGTGAAACATCCACTCCTCAAAGAGGAGAACCTTCTCTGAACCTTTAATATGGTGAAGTAAAACTATCACATCATGAATAGGTGGCTTCATATGGTCTTTAGTGAGAACTTTAGGCAACCGGGATCCTCCCTTATAATTAGTTTGAGTCCATTTCTAGGCCACATGACTACAATTTTTATCTGTGTTTTCTCTATACTAAGCTAGAGATTGGGTAGGAGTGAAACTGACGAGAGATTCCTCTAGGATTTTGAAAATAGCCATGATAGTCTCTTTGTTAACTGGCACAAGGGTTTGGCCTTCTGCATTCATTTTGCACTTGGATTTAACATCATATCTATTAATACATTGCTGAACCAACTCTAGGCATATAGCTAACAGAGGGAAAGCTGCAGCTTCCAATAACCCACTCAATAGGAACTCTAAACTATGTTCTTTCGCTGCACAGTTTATGAGGCCAATTGCCATTTCTTCTACTGATACCCCTAACAGGTCTGTATCTATTACAACAAGGGCACGACACTCCATATTCTTGACATTCCCAAAGAAATGCATACTAGACCTCATCTCTCCCATAGGAATAAAAATAAATCCCCCCTCTTGAATCAATATTATCAAACAGTAATAGGAAATGAAAAAGAGCTTTAGGAGCTATCTATTTTATGTAGACTCAGAACAATTTCCTCTCCCATAGCCAAGACTCCATAGAATTATAACAAGAAGAGAACACTTACAGAGCTGTTTATATTTTTGAAAGATTGTGCACTGAAAAGTTGACTTTAATGAGCATTAATTAGGAACATTAATTTAAAATGATGTGAGTAGTAATGACTCAGTAGAAAGACATCCTTGAAATCCACAAACTTTAATATCATCATTAATCATCCCATAATCAATATCTCTCACTCGTGTCAGAGATTTCACTAATCAAACCTAAAACTTTATCTGAGGCTTGCCCTGTGGTTCCCGTCAAATCTAAACCATCCATATTAATAACTTAACCATTACTTCACCATCGGCTTATGTCATATGTCCCATCAATTGTCACTTCACTTATGACTCTCCCTGCTATCTATCCTTGGACCTCTTTGAACAACTTTGAACCGGGGTTCAAAGGGGTTCAAAGTGGTTCACCGCAAAAAGGTGATGTAGGCTGGGGCCCACCTATGTGAACCAAATGTTAGAAAAATAATAATTCATTGAAATACTTCAAACTACTTTGAGCCAGAGTTCAAAGAGGTTCGAAGTGGTTCCTGTGAAGCATGAGTCTTGGAAAAGATTCAACCAAGGACAACCAAATTTGAACTTGACAAACTTGGAGGCTATTTCTCGACAACTTGAAGGACATGCACACTTGGAGGATTGCTGAAAGGAAAGATCATCAAGGGAACATTCTAAATGAGCTTCAAATGAATGAACTAGTAAGGGTCTTAGACAATTCCTAATGGTGACTCTGACTATCCCTAACATCAGCTCTAGCTGGGGACTTCATATTGCCCAATGTGCAGAGAACTCTGAATAACTTGTTTCACAGAACAATCAACAAAGGGAAAGAAAAATAGACCACAATGACACACCAAAAAGGAAAACAAGGAAAAACTACCTAATATGTTCATGGGTACTAATTGGGTATATCATTAAAGCTTGCATAACTTGAGGTCCTTCCCATTATAAGTAAAAGGAAGATTCACACCATCTGGGTAGGACAACCAGAAAGCATTTGAACCAAAAGTTTTAGAAATGATAAATGGGCCCTTCCATAAAGACTCAAATTTCCCATGAGACCCTTTGGGTGCCCACCTTTTGTCCCATAGAAGCACTTCATCTCCCTACATAAAGTTATGAGGCTGCACCTGCATGTCAAAAAATTTCTTTACCTTCAACTGATGTTTTGTAATATGATCTACCAAATCCTCTCTTTCTTCTTCTAGTCTACTCAAATGCATGACACACTTTTCCAGGGGGTCTTTAAAGTACTGATCTTCAATGATGGCTTGGAGATTGGCTAAAGAAAGTTCTAGAGGTAGAGATACATGTGCTCCTATTCCATATACCAGTTCAAAAGGGGCCATTCCAATTGCTCTTTTCAAAGTAGTTCGATCTACCCACAAAGATTCAAACAACTTCTTATGCCACTCACGGGGGTTATCATCCATTAAATTTTTCATGATCACCACAAATTTATTATTACAAGATTTAGCTTGACCATTACCTTGCAGGAAATAATTAGATGACTGAGCCAGAGATATGCCATGTTCATAACAGAAAGCTGAGGTCTCTTCAAAAGAAAAGTATGTAGCATTGTCTGCTTCTATCTTAATAGGTACCCCGAACCTGACAAAAATATAATTTAAAAGGAACTCACACACAACTTGAGAGTTCACTTTCTTAGTGGGGATTGCTTCCACCCAATTAGTAAAATAATCAGTGGTTGTGAGAATATAAACATGCCCAATGCTAGATGGCGGGTTCAAAGGTCCCACAAAGTCTATTCCCCATTATTTGAAAGGCTCATCAACAATCATAGGTTTAAGAGGCAGGGCAGCAAGATGAGGTCTCCTAGTAAAAAGCTAACATTAATCACAATTGTGAACATATTGGTACACATCCTTGAACATGCCAAGCTATTAAAAGTGATTCCAAAGAATCTTAAATGCAGTTACAGTTGAGGACTAGTGGCTTCCACAAGCTTCATCATGAAATACTTTCAATAGTTCTTTCTGCTGCTCAACATCTACACATCTTAGAAAGGTTCCATCTACACCCCTTTTATATAGTGTCCCCTAGGATATCACATATTTATTCACCTTTAATTTCAAGTTACACCTCTCTTTGGGGTTTAGGTGGCCAGGACACTCACCATAGGTAAGGAAATAAGCCATGTATGAAAACCATGGGTCAATTAGACTAACTAGCAATGCCATGGGTACTTCATCAATTTTATCAAATGGCTCACCATTCTCTGCTATCAACTTGCATAGGCCTTTCCCTCTTACCAATTTGGTTAGCTTAATCATTAGGTCATCTTCTTGAATCTTTGCTATCCAGACCACTCTATTATTCATACCAATCTCTTTCTGAGTTAAAATACTTTTCACTACAGTTTTAGGTACGTAAACTGTACAATGGGAATGAAGTATATAATACCTAAACTATTTAACTACTTTCACCACAGCAAAGGTGTGCTTTTCCATCTGAGAATATTTGAGTTCATGTCTTTTCAGAGGTATGCTCATAAAGGCTATGGGTGCTTCCTGTCCCTTCTCATCTTTTTATGTGAGTATACCTGACAGAGTATGCTCAAAGGCATAACAATAAATGATAAGGTCCTTTTTGAAATTAGGACTCTTTAATATAGGTGCCTAAGATATTACATCCTTAATATCATTGAAGGCTTTTCATCGATTATCGCTCCACTTAAAAGGAATTTTCTCATTCATCATATCAATCATATACTTAATAATTTCTAAAAATTCAAAAACAAACGCATGCAAAAAATTCACCTAGCCAAAGAAGGACTTCAATCCACTCATATTTGATGGTAAGCTAAGCTATTGGATCACCTTAACCTACTCAAGCTCAATCCAAATTCCATCTTTTGAAACAATGTGACCAAGTAATTTACCTTCCTCCATGAAGAATGTTGATTTCTTGGGGTTCAAAGAGATGTCGTGACTTCTACATCTTAAGAGCACTGTCTCGAGATCCTTTAGGTGTTGACTTCTCTTCTTTGAAAAGACAGTAAGATCATCTAAATACACCACTATAATTTTTTTTTCTGGAGATCCTCGAAAGAAGAATTCATTGCCCTCTAGAAGGTTGCACCCACATTGATCAACCCAAATGACATATGACTATATGCATAAGTTCCCCATGGGGTAATAAAAGCCATTTTGTGTTGGTCACTTTCTTCCACACTGATTTGATTGTACCTAGAATAGCCATCTAGCATAGACATGACTTCATATCCTGATACAGCTTGAAGAACATGTTCCATCATAGGTAAGGCATAGTTGTCCTTCAAACTTACCTGATTCAGATTGTGAAAATCAACACATATCCTAATTTCACCATTCTTCTTTCTCACAAGAACTATATTGGTGAGCCAAGTTGAATGATGGATAGGATAGATAATCCTAGCCTATAGCATTTTTTCCACCTCCTTTAATATGGCTTCAAACACTTTTGGATTATAGTTCATTAACTTTTTATGAAATGGGGTAACACTAGGATTTAAAGGGATTTGATGTTCAAATAGGCCTCCTCTAAAAATTTTTAGGTCTTCATACCCCCAAGAAAAGACATCTCTATATTCCATAAGTAACTTCTTCAAGTCCTCTTTTTTAGATGAGGTGCAAGTCTGACCAATAGAAATCCATTTTGGGTCATCTTGCTCACCTATATCAATTTTGTCATATTCTTTGGCATTATGCACATGAGATATCTTTTCTTTAACAGTACTATCATCTTTTCTCCTGAACAAATGTTCTAGAGATACAAGGCCTTTGGGGATTTTATTTCCCTTTAGTTGAATCACTCCATCACTACCTACAACATCTTCATAGACTTCTTTTCACTCACTGTTAGATCCTTCAAAATATATATCAAAAAATCTTGCGGCACATTCTAGGAAATCTCTAAGCTGGTTATCACTATCAAAGACTTGCCAATAATCCACATTATCAAGTACTCTTGGCTTGTAAATCATCTCAATTTGATATTTTTGAGTTTTAAAGTTAGGGTGTGGCAAAAATAGTGAAGCTGATACCGCCAAGGCATCTACTCTAGTGTTCTGATTTCTTGGTATAAATTCAATGGAGAAGGCATCAAAGAAATCCAGCTCATCCCATACCAAATTTTTGTAGTGCTTTAACCTCTCATTCTTAATAGAGAATTGTCCTCTCACCTACTTCACGATTAACTCAACATCACCTTTTACAATCAACTTCTTGACTCCCCTCAGTTTTGCCTCTTCCAATCCTAGCAATTTGAAAGAAAGTGGAATACATTCTTTATTAGGAGGGAAAAGGAATACCCTCAAACCTGAGCTTAGATTGGAGCAGCTTCCATCAAAATCCATCTTCCATATATCCTCTTCTTTTTGAGAAGAAGTTTCACCATCCTTTTCAAGATCAGCTAAAATGACAAAGTTGCCAAAATGACACTCCTCATACAAAATTTGAGCTTTTGGATTATCCGAGGGTACCACAGTATATTTATTTTTAGGCTCAGGTTTAATTTTTACTTTCTATTGACCTACTGGGATCATGGCCTCTAACCAATCCATCTTAATGTCTCCTCCTAACTCTTTGCAAAAGGTTCTACTAAGCAGCATACCATAGCTAGCTGGGATATCTGCTACCAGGATAGTCAACTTCAAATGCTTGTCAGGATATGCAACAAGAATGGTTTGGGCATCTTTGACTTGACCCATTAATGGTACTCATTTCCCATCCATAGAATAACAATGGCCATAAGTTTTACTCAAGGTGAGACCGAGGGCATCTGTATCCCTATTACCTTCATCAATTTGTAAAATACTTGATGGATTTACTATCTTGATGTCTTTAAGGACATTTGCATGCATATCTAGTACCTCCTCTATTGCTTTGGCTTGAGAAATCACAACTTTAAACATTGTGTTTTTCTAGCTGAAATTTTGTTTCAAGATGAACAACATACAGGGGTCTACCAACTTCATCATATTTTCTGCTAAGAACTGAGTCACACCGTACATCTCTATTTCTTGAACGTATATGAGAACCGCTATGCATTTCTCTTCATCCATTTCCTAGCTTGGGACCAGATTTCAAATCTCACCGAGTAATCCTTCCCCATCTAAGCAAGTAGATATAAACTCTCATATGAAAGCACTCCCTTCATCGATTACATTATTTATCTAGGATTTCATGACTTCCATCAGAACTCTACCTTGTTGCATCTGTTTCACTAGCCTTTGGCTTTTAGCTGAATTTAGATCAAAGTCTTATGGGGACTAGGCCAGTGGCAGGGCTCCAACATCAGTGAGTGAGGAAAGAAACTTAGCCATCATAGATACTGGTTGTTTCAACTCATGTTTCTCTCTCCCATCCTTTTGCGACTGCCTGAGCATATGATCAGCTGAAAATTTAAAAAAATGATCTCTAGAGTCTCTAGTTAGAACACCAAGCTCCATCTTAGTGATTTCAAAGTCTTCCACCTTTGGTTCTTGAATTCCTTCTTTAGGCCAGAAGGTTTCTATTTCTACAGTCACCTTTCCAGTAGATGGATTAGTAGATAATCTTACATGACTCTTCTTTCTTTTTTCTTTAGAGTTCGGGTGGCATATTTGGTGACAATCTCTTTCACATGAAATGAAATAGGCTTATAAATCTTCCTTTTACTCACTCATTTGGTTAACCAAGGAGGGACTGGACTAGTGACTATCTAATTTTTAGGTGCTTTGACAGGAGTGCTCTCAGCTTGAGGTACTTCTATGTTACTGGTAAGAATTTCTTGAACCTTTTCTTGTTGATCAAATGGAAAGGAAATATCCTCATCGTTAATCTCAATATCCAGATAGTTAGGTCCTAAGGATGCCATCTGAGAATGCCTTTCTGATCTTGTTCTAGGCCTTGATCTAGGTGTGGTAGGATGTCCATTGGGAACCACCTTTTTCTTAGGGGATGTGACTTTACCTGCATTAGGAACCACAGGAGACACATTAGATGAGACATGTTTCACATTTTTTAGGGTTGATTCTCTACTATGCCTTTCAAGAGGGGGGTCCTTTTCTCCTTTTTATTTTCTTTCTGTATGCAAATTAGATGTCTAATACTATAAATGATAAACTAACTAATTAGAAGCTAACAAATCTATCTAATGCAACACAATGAAGAATGCAAAGTAATCACAAATGATGAAATTAAATCAATTACCTTCACCTACCATGCAACTTGTCCCCATTGTCCTCCTAACCTTGATTTCTTGAGGATGTTGAGCTCTCAGATTTCCAAATGAAGCCATTTTCCCAAGATGCCACCAAAGTGTGGAGATTTGAGTACGAATGCAAAATAGCTAAAATCTTGATTATGCAACTAATGGATGGAATGAAAATGATGACAATATGGATACTTATGCTTGAATGCTCTTGAAGATGCTTGAATGCTTGAAAATTTGATTGCCTATTCACTATTAGCTCACAAAGGGAAAATTAGGCTCCTTTTATAGATTTTTGGAGTATCTAAGCCTAGGTGGCACAATCCTATGGTGGAGAATGAAAGGTGGAAGATCCTAGGGCTAGGATTGACTTGGTTGAAGGAGTTGAGAGAAAGGGGGATGTAGTTGAAATGTGAGAGGAAGAATAGGGATGATGTTCCTCTCACATTGACATGGAGGAGAACAAGGTGGAAGGGAAAAACACATGTCAAGTGTCTCACAAAGACCCAAGAGAGAAAGAAGGAGAGACCTTTTCCTCATGAGGACTCTTTGTACAAGTGTCCCATGAGTCACCTTTGACCCTTAGAGGTGTCTTAAGAAGCCCCTTAGGAATAGGGCATGTCTCTTGACTTGGTTTAAGAGAGGACATGTGGTCATGAGACCAAGTCCTATGAGGCCACATAGCCCTTAAGAATAGGACATGTGTGGGTGAGGATAATTATCAATAAATAATTAATAATAATTATTTATTTTAGCCAAAGTGATGTGTCAAGTGACTGGGTAGATGAGGTGGACTAGGGGATTTAGTCATATTTAGGTGATTGTGTATTTAATTAAGTCACTTTAATAAGACTAATTAGAAGACTTAGGATAGAAGAATAGACTATAGTGAATTTACTAAATAAATTGAATAATCTATTTAATAAATAGAGGGAATAATTATTAATTAAATAATAAATATTTAATTAATTGATGAAGCCAATATCAATTAAATAATAAATATTTAATTAATTAATGAAGCCATTTTTAAGTGAATACATTTTGCCCCTCTTTGAAATAATGTGCATGTCACATTGTTTCAAAGAAAATTTCAAGCATTTTTCCCTGCCCCAGACAATGTCTTAGACGAACTATGCATGCCCCCTTGAGAGATTGATTGACAAAATTGATTATTTGAATTTTATGATTTTTTTGTATTTTTTTTTTAGGTTTGTCAAGCTAGATAATCAATCTCACGAAAGATTTTGAAGAAAAGACGGGTGAAATGGAAGAAAACTGGGAGATAGGGTCCACACACCAAGCACATCGGGTCCACGGGCTATAAATAAGGTAAAGGGGTCCACAATAGGCTCATTGTGCACACTAGTCATTCAGAGATCAGAGCATGAGAGAGAGAAGAGCAGAGCTGTCAAGATGTTGTTTCCACTGTTAGATCACCACTTCGAGAGGGCTAGACACTTCCAACGACCACTTGATTCAGGAGAGCCAATAGGTGATTCGATCCTCTTCGTCAATTCATGATTTCTAGCATGCTAGAATAGGATTTAGCATGTGTAGGTTAGTTTGAATCATAGGTTAGTTTAGAAGAAAAATTTTCTTCTTGGGCAGCAAACAAATGCGCAGTTGCGGTGCATGAATGCACAACAACTAGCTATGTTTGCATAGAAAATTACTACTTCTATGCATGTGTTTAAGGTAGCTTCACATTTGTGTTAGAGGAAAATTTGGGCTGGGCAAATGTCAAATAAAAGTGCACATATGTGCATTCTATGCATTTGTTTAGAATTATTGCGCAAATGTTAAAGAAATCTGTGCATACATAGAAAACTACACAAATGTTTAGGGATGTTGTGCATGCATTTTTCTATGCTGCACATTTGTTTAGTTGATAGAATTTGGTCAAATTAGCAAGTCATTTAGGTCAAACTAGATCTCGATAAGCTGATTTGATCTGTCGGTGGTTAAATTTGATTGATTTGGTCAACATAGGCAACATTGTAGCATGGTTGCTAGTTAACCAGTCTTGATGCTAGATAATTGATAAAATCATTTGTTAAAACATGTGATAAAACATGTTTGTAATTGATATAATAGGATAGATAATGTTTTAGATTAGTTTATCAAAATCTGATAGCTTGATTGTGTTTGATTTGGATAGGAGGATATTACCAATATTCTGATGTCATGGGAGAGATATCCTGTCACACAGAATCTGAGACCGGTGCTGTCAGAGACTGACAAACTCTTGATCAGAGCATCTAGTTTGTACTATGTGATCTACACACCCAAGAATTAGGTGAATCTCAGTATGATGACTGCCCTAGTAGAGAGATGGCACTTGGAGACAAGTAATTTTCATCTCCTGATAGGAGAGATGACAATGACATTAGAGGATTTATATCTCATCCTCTGGCTTCCTATCACAGGCGAGCTCATACACTATGATTGACATGGCGGAGTGATGGAGTGCAAAGAAGTGTTTGGTGATGATGAGATAGATGAGGGAGAGATTAGCTGGGAGGATATGGTCAATTTATATGAGCCACTACTAGTTGTATTAGCAGAGGTGATTAGGGGATTTGTATGCCTTGATCGGAGGTCACACAAATTTTTAGTTGGATGGGGCCGCACACTATAGTGGATGATGGATGAAAAGACTCAATTTGCTTGGGGTGTCTACCTGTTAGCCCATTTGTACCATGATCTTCATCAAATGGTGTACCATAGGGGTACATCATTATCAGCAGGTGTCACATTGCTCCATGTATGGGCGTGGGAGCATATTGTAGTGACACGACCAGTAGCCATTAGATTTTGCAGCACATGATAGTCGTATATTCATTTATAATCATCAATTTTGTCTCAGAAAAAATTGGGACACTTGGAGTTCTGGTAGTATATGTTTGACACACTAGACATAGCCACATGGAGACCATACCTAGGATGTGAGCCCTGGGATGATGAGTGACAGCTAGGTTTTTGTTTTGAGTCACGATGGTTGATAGGGAAAACACCCTACATTATTGAGAGATAGATGGTTAGCCAGGTTCTACATTAGTTTGGTAGGATCCAGGGCATGCCGTAGGGAGTCACTGAGTTCACTCAGACTTATCAGGAGAGACATGACTAGAGGCCCATGGCTTCATTTGATATAGCTAGATAGGAGTTCCTGGACATGCCATTCCAGGCATGGATGATGAGATAGGGGGTCGTGTACCCAGGGATGATGGCAAATCTGGAGCAGTTCCTTAGAGATTTTCTAGTTCCATGGTTGATAGATCTGGTAGCTAGGCCACCAAAGAGGGATCCAGTAGAGAGATTATGTGGGAGACGCCAAGGGAAAGATAGGCAAGGACAAGGGAGAGGAGGTGGCGGTGATGGTGGAGACGGTGATGGAGGAGATGGAGGAGATGGAGGAGATGAAGGGAGAGGGTATAGAGCTGGTCCTCAAATGAGAGGCAGTGGTGTGAGATAGAGAGGGTTGATGCCACCTCTGGCTAAATAGGGATGGAGGCAATCTCCAGCATAGCTAGCAATAGGAGTTCCACCATAGGTACTAGTAGTACTAGTACAGATACCAGCTGCCCCAGTATAGGGACTAGCTATACAGGCACAAATGTCGATACAGGTAGGACAAGGATAGGATGATGCAAATGTTTTATTAGCTCAAGGTGGAGTGGTATAGGGTGGATAGATCTCTAATGATGTATAGGATGAGAAGGATGTATAGATGCCAGATGTGGATGCTTAGGAGGCTCCAGTAGGGATGGACATCGGGGGACAGGATCTTTATTTACAGAGAGATGCTGCAGAGGAGGAGGATACAGATATTGATGCATTTCTAGTCTGACTAGCAATGACATAGGTGTAGGTAGACCATGTTCTTGGTCTAGAGAGGTGGATAGAGAGACTAGAGATTTAGATGGGAGTTCTGAGAGCTAAGTAGGATGTAGCCATAGAGAGACTCAGGGAGTCAGAGATGCTATTAGATGAGCTACAGTGGACAGAGGATTTGGGTCCTCATGGAGACAGTCTGAGAGCCATGATACATGCCGAGAAGGAGATATCCTATTGGCAAGAGGCCTATAGATAGGTGGTCCTGAGGGATCAGTGGATTGGGAGCTACAGAGAGAGCTTAGTGGCTATTAGGACAATGGTATATGATATACAAGCACTGGTTGGTAGTGGAGGTGTATCGTCACACCCTCTGAGAGCACGCATAGGTTCAGGAGATCAAGGTGGATCCTTAGGATCAGGTGATTCAGCAGCATGGGGTCTCATTGCATCTCACAGAAAGTGATAGATAGAGTCTGGAGGCAGTGGATCATAGATTTTAGAGAGCATTGTATACACTTTTGTATCATTGTATCATTGTATCATTATATTATTGTATCATTGACTTGATGGACACTGACTTTGGACACATTGTTATATTTCTTTATATCATTGGACATTTGGATAGTTTTGTTGTGTTTTTATGGACTTTATATGATGGACTCTCTATATATGATGATGCAGTGCTATCATGATTTTCTTTGATAATATTATATACATGTGCATACTGGCATATGCAGGATGTGATATCTTATTTTAATATGCATAAAATGTATGGCCGAGAATACAGAATGATTTATATTCTTTTTTATGCTTAATGGTTAATGATCGAATATATGATGTTGATATAAATGCATGTTCTAGATGAGTTTACTTTATACAATGCTATATGATTACTAATACAATGATGTAAAATAATGTAGATAAAGGATAATAAATGGACAATAAATGATGATGTGAATGAATGATAATAAATGAATGATAATAAATGCATGATGATTAAATGATGATGTGAAATGCATGATAATAAATGAATGGTGCAAAAATGTATATAATGTTTAAGAAATGATAAAATGCATATAATGGATAATAGATGACGATGTTCTTTAAAATGACTAAAATATAACAACTTACATCATAATGAAAAGATAATGAAATGTTATGGAATTTGCACACATGAAATATGCATGTAATATAGATGGATAATATAAAAATGAACACACCTAATGAAAATAATATATGACCTAAATGAATTGATTAAATGTTTGTAAGATGCAAGGTGAAAACTCAATGTTTTTCTTGTCCAAATGTCCTCAACTTAAATAACAATGTATCTGACACAAGAAGAATGGACTAGGAGAATAGATAACCTAATAAGAAAGATAACCTACAAATCCCTATAAAAGGAGCACTGATATGTGAGTCATGAATTGTGTAAATGAAATGCAAAATGTAATACGAAATGAGTATATCTCTACAATTTCATGTAACATCTTAGAACTTCATAATAACTAGAATTTGATTTTCATCATTGAGCTCGTTATGTTGCAAGAAAATCCAAGCATCATGGTATAATTAAACCAGGATGACCTGAGCACTTCTTGCATGGAGTTTAATATTGCAAACTTGACAAGCATCTAGGTATAATTGAACTGAGATGACTTGAGTTTCATTTGCATAACAGACAAGGAATATCCCCCCCTCCATCAGGGAACAAATATTTGGAGTCAAGGTATGTGATGGTGTATCACCATAAATAGCATTTGTAGAGCAACATGATTTGTATTTTGTCAATACTATTAAATTGATGAAGGCACTTATGCACAGACACCCCAATCATTTATTCCTTCAATTTCATCAAAAAATATCCCACAAACAGCAATCAAAGAAAATAACATGCCCCATCCTGACTATTCTAATCAATGACATATGGGAGTTTCAAACTCATGTCAAAGATATCCTAGAATAGCATAGGAAACATGATAACAATGAAATCTAGATATGAATGCATAATCTTCAACAAATCATTCTAACATGCCTGCCATAAATATAAATTTATTTTTCCAAAAGATAGTGTAAGGTACATTGATCAGTTCAATTGATGATGTATAGTCAAGAATGATAGATAAGTGGCCATGTTTCAAAGGATAGATCACATATTTCAATTCATCATGAAGATACCATTGTGGAAGAATGTTTGATTGTGTTTTCTTATCTGGTGAAAGTACTCCATTGTGTCCTTTAAGAGTCATGACTATCATAGATCCACTTCCTAAACTAGGTCAAGGACATGCCCCCAGCTAGGTGATGGACTGACTTATTATGGATGAAGAAAGATGCAACAAAAACTAGGACAAAGACCATGACAAATGATCAAGCTATGATGGGGTTTTATTATGGGTAAATACAATGGATGATGTATGAACTGGCCATTATGATATATACATGGTAGGAATGGGGACTAACTAGCCTTTTTATTGTGAATATATACAATGAACGGACACACTAGAAGAATCCTAATAGATAAAGGAGCTAACTTGATACACATGGCACCTGTTTCCAAGTTTTCACCACATGCATTTATTGCAATTTTCTTTTGATTTTGATTTTTTTTTTAATTTTTTTTTTAAAATGATTTTTTGTATTTACAAAATATATACATAACCCTTGCATTGGGATTTCAAGGATAGAACTTCTTGAGGTGTATGTTGTTAAGAGGTTCATCCAAAGGATCTCCCTTAGGTGTGGACAATTGATAAGCCCCAGAACCATAAACTATTGTAACTACAAAAGGACCTAACCAATTGGGTTCAAACTTTCCCTTCTTCTCATGATGTTGTTGATTCTTTGGATTTTCTCAAAGGACCAGGTCACCTAGCTGAAAGTCTTTGATCTTTACCTTGCTTTTATACTAACAAGACATACACTATTGATAGACTTTCAAATGATCATAAGCTCTCTAACAATGTTCATCCAGAAGTTCAAGTTTAGTCAACCGTGCAACTCTATACTCTTCATCAAGAATCAAATCTTTGAGAGTGACACGAAGTGAAGGTAACTTGACCTCGAGGGGCAAGACTGCTTTAGAGACATAGACAAGGGAATATGGGCTGGCTCCAATAGGAGTACAGATGGAGGTATGATAAGCCCATAAGGCTGGATTCAATTGGATATGCCAGTCACGACTAGTGTCATTGACAGTCTTTTGTAGGATTTTAACAATTGTTTTATTTGACGCCTCATCTTAGCCATTTCCTTAGGGATAGTATATGGTAGAATAGTTATGGGTGGTATGGAATTTTGCACATAGTTCATCCATGTCCTAATTTTGAAATTGTTTCCCATGATCAGTAATGAGATACATAGGTATACCATATCTGCAAATGATATAATTTAGGATAAATAGAGACACTTGTTTCCCTGTGGTTGTAATCAATGGAACAACCTTAATCCATTTAGTAAAATACTCGATGGTAGTGATAATCCATTTGTGGCCATTGGAAGATGGAGGGTTGATAGCACCCATGAGGTCAAGTCACCACTAACTGAATGGCAAGGTAGTTGTAAAAGGATGTAACTCTTGTGCTGGAGCATGAATAAGGTTTCCATGTATCTAACATTTCTTGCATGCCCTAGAAAAATGAAAGGAATTTGTTTCCATGGTAGGCCAATAATAACCCATATGCATGAGTTTCTTAGCCAAAGAGGGACCACTTGAATGTGTCCCACAAATACCCTCATGTACGTCTCGCAAGGTAGTTTGAGCTTCATCATGCTTGAGACATCATAGGATAGTACCGTCAAGACCTTGCTGATAAAGGGTGTCAGATATTAGGACATAGCAGGAGGCTTGGTGGAGAAAAGTTCATTTTTTATTTTGGGATAGGTCAAGGGGTAGGATGTCATTTTTTAGATAGGAATAAATTTTTCCATAGATTGGGGAATCATGTCCAATTAGATGACATATAATACTCATATCAAGATCATCATATGCGGGACAAGTCAGGGATTCCACCAAGAACTCAAAATGGGCCTTGGTATCCTCTATATCAAACAAAGAAGAAATCATAGCCATTGCATCGACAACCTTGTTATCATGCTGAGGAATCTACTCAAAAGTGATTACTGAGAAATATTGTTTGAAGTCATCAACCATACATTTATATGGTAATAACTTATCATCTTTAGTCTGATAATCATCATTAACTTGGTTTATAATCAACTGAGAATCCCCATATACATTTATTTCAGTTACTTTCCATTGTAAAGCCATCTTTAATCCAATCAGCAAAGTTTCATATTCTACTACATTATTGGTGCAAGGAAAGAGCAACTTGTAAGATTTTAGAATTGTGTATCCTTGCGGTGTGACAAAGAGAATACCAACTCCTGAACCCTATTGAGTACATGATCCATCAAAGTATAGTTTCCATGTTTGTGTAGATAAAGCTAAGATGTGTGCATTAGGAAACTTTGTGTGTATAGGTTGGTCATCTATTAATGGAGCATCTGCTAGCTGATCTACTATCACTTGACCTTTGATAGCCTTCCTGTCTACATATTCAATATCAAATTCACTAAGTAGCATGACCCACTTAGCCAATCTGCCTGTCAATATTGTTTTGCTTAATAGATACTTTAAAGGATCAATCTTTGCAATGAGCTTGATTGAATGGGACAACATGTAATGTCACCACTTCTGTGAAGAAAAAACAATGGCCAGACATGCTCTTTCTATAGGAGAATAGTTTAGCTCATATCCCACTAGGGTGGGACTAATATAGTAGATGGCTTTTTCTTTACCTTCATGATCTTGTTGAGCTAGAAGAGCACCTAGTGAGACTTTCGTAGCTAAAATGTAAAGCAAGAGTGGCTTGCTTGGCATTGGTGACATCAGAGTTGGACGATTCACTAGATATTGCTTGGTTTTATTGAAAGCTTCTTCACACTTATCATCCCATTGGAATAAGATATTTTCATGCAACAAATGTTGAAAGGGATTACTTTGATCTACTAGCTAAGAAAAAAATCTTTGAATGGATTGGAGACATCCCTATAAAGATCTTAACTAATTGATGTTAGTGGGGGAAGCCATCTCCATTATTGCTTTAACTTTTTCTAGATCTACTTCAATTCCTTTGGCGGAGACAATGTACCCTAACAGTTTACCATATGTGACTCTGAATGCACATTTCTTTGGATTGAGTCAAATCTGATACTTTTCCATCCGGGTGAATATTCTATCCAACACTCTCAAATGACTAGCTCTGTCTTTGGATTTTGCTAAAATTTCATGAACATAAGCCTCCATAATGGTATGCATCATGTCATGAAAGATTGTGGTCATAGCTCTTTGGTAAGTTGCTCCAGCATTTTTGAGGCCAAATGGCATCACATTCCAGTAGTATGTACCCCATGGACAAGTAAAAGTAGTCTTCTCCTGGTCTTCCAGCACAATCTTGATTTGATTATAGCCAGAAAAACCATCCATTAATGATAACATCTCATGCCTAGCTGTCAGATCAACAATAATGTCAATATTTGGTAGAGGAAAGTCATCTTTTGGACAAGCTTTATTAAGATCTCAAAAATCAATACAAATCCCGATAGACTTGTCTGGTTTTGAGATGGGGATAATATTTGAAATCCACTTAGCATAATCAATAGCATGAATTAATCCAACATCTAGGAGCTTCTTCAATTCTACTTTAACCATTAGTGCAATGTGGGGGTGCATCTTGTGGAGCTTCTGCTTAACTAGTTTTACACATGGTCTGATAGATAAATGATGCATAATGAGATTAGGGTCTAGCCCAGGCATATCGGCATAGGACCAAGAAAAGTTGATTTTTCTTTCTTTGAAATTTTTTGCAAAAGCTTCTTTATCTGATTCTATCAAGGATGCTACTACTTTGAGGATGCGCGGAGACTCTTTTGTTCCAATGTTAAGAGGTACTATTGGTTCTATAAGAATGGTAGATTGCTCTCAATATAGATAATTGGGAAGAGTGTCAATCCTTCCATCATTAGGTGCCTTAGAGAGGTTTTCACCATTAGATGCATCTTTTCTTTTTACTATTCTTGGATCTAATACTGTCACTGAGTGGTTTTCACCATTAGATCTGTTGATTATTTTTATATTTTTATGACTAAAAGTATTGGCACTCTCTCCAAAGTAGGCCATGTCATTGAGTTCTATTGGAAATCCTGACTTGTGATCTCTTGATGGTAAATGATCCCTGATTCCAAGATAGTCAATGATTGCATCATCATTATGGAAGACATCAAGTTCTGGATGATCAAGAGAATCCCAATCGATAAGCTCGGGATGTACAAGGGGCATTGGATCATTCAGGTCAATTTCAAAGGAAAATATGGTATTGATGGAAAATTTATTAAGGTTTATGATGGTATCAGTGAGGTCTATTTTCATACCCTCATCCGATTCATCTATCACAAGATGAAGCTCACTTTCCTCACAATCAACAAAAGTAGTATCATGTGGGACTAATCCTAGTGAGTCAGTCTTTGAACTCTCTCCCTCATGGTAATCATTACTATAGTGATGGACAACATCAACTCCTATCTCTTTAGTAAAATCAAATAATGAATCCCATTCGTAATCATTTCATGAGTCAGAATCATCATTATCCCCAAGTCTATCAATGATTCTTTGTGATATCCTTTGTTTCTTTGGATCTACATACATACCATGCTTTCTAAATTGTAAGGCAGGAGCTTTAGATATCTCATGCAAAGGTGTGATATTTTCTTTTCCTTTTGGTTTGTTTGGTCCTTCTCCTTTGTATCCTAATCCTATAGTGTCTCTTTGATAGTTTGGATTTTGCAAAATTGGTTTGATAACACCTTCTCTTTGTAACCCTATAGGTCCAGCACGTTGGTATCACATCTTTTGTAGCAAAGTATACCCTTTACCATAGACATTAGGTGATATATATTCATGTTTGATATCTTCCTCATTCTTCTATGATTGAAGAAAATGATTAGCATTACGCTCAGCTTCCTCTTTGGATATTGTGCCCCCACTTGTAAATGTGCCATAAACAAGTGTTGAAGGGGGTTCTGATTGTTGTTTAGTGATCAAAGATCTACCATATGATCTAGGAGATAAAGGTAACTCTGTGATGAAAAGATCTTGACCTAAAGTGTACCCTCCCATACTTCTTTCTTTTATGTCTATCTTGATCCCATTTGATTTAGAAGTTGATGCTATATTACTAGGATCACTAGGTGTAGTTGTAGAAGATCTAGTATGGTTATAAGGTATCAAAGAATCAGATGTCTTTATTGTGTTACAATACTAGAATGGATTAGTGTCTCCTTTGATAGTGATCTCCTAACCATTATGAGGGAATTTCAAGCACTGATGATGAGTTGATGTCACAGCTTGCATGGAATGAATCCATGGTCTTCCCAATAGAACATTATAAGCAAGATCCATGTCAAGAACTTGGCAAGGTACATCTTTGATTATAGGACCGACTCTGATAGGTAGAACAACAGACCCCTTGGATGACCTCTCTTCTTCATCATAAGCTTTTATTGTGATTTTCTTCTTTGGATCTACACCATTTTCAAAAAATCCCAATGCAAGGACTAGTTTCAATGTGCATATGTTCAAGCCAGCTCCTCCATCTATTAGTACTCACTTGATTTTGTGCCTCTATACAAGGACTTTGATATGTAGGGGAGCATTGTGAGGTTGGGTAATAGCTAAATCATCATTTTCAGTGAAGGATAGGTAATGTGGGGTTGTTAAATGTCCCACCATAGCTTGAAATTGATCTTGATCTAGATTTGTGGGGACCTGGGTCTCTAAGAGAGATTTTTCAAGGATATCTTTGTGAGATGGGGATAGACATAAAAGATCTAAGATGGATATCTAGGCAGGTGTTTTCTTGAGTTGTTCCAAAAGATTGTACTAGTTGGAAATATTTGGTGTAGACTTTGGGACATAAACAAACTTGTTTTGAGGTGCATTTGGTTTAGACAGGACTCCTTGGAGAGTAACCTTGGATTGAGGATGAGTAGTAACATGAACTGGTTGACTCTCTAATTTTTCTTTTATGGTAATGACATTGGCATAATACTTAGAAGGATGACATTCAGAAATGTTATCAACATATCTATAGGGAGTAGAATTATAATTGGCTTGATTGTCACCCTTAGTGTTGGAAGAACCTCCTTTTTCATGCTCAAGAAGTGGATCTTTGAAAGCTGTATGTGATTCATTTGAGGTATGTTTGTCAACACAAATTTCACCACTTTCAATTAAGTCTTGAACTAAATTTTTGAGTCTTAGGAAGTCATTGGTTTATGTCCTTTTCCTCTATGAAACTCACAATAATCATTCGCATTCCACCAAGAAGGTTTTACTCTAGGTTCAAAGTCTTTCATTTCAAGAAGCATAATGAGTTTCTTTGTGATTAACTTCTGTAATGTTGATTCAAGAGATTCCCCTAAAGGAGTAAAATTTCTTCAAGGTGACATAAAAGGCAATCTTGGTTTAGATGAATCTTTGTTGGTGTTTGGATTTTCTGATTGATTGTTGTAGGTAGCTTGAGTAGCATTGGCCTGACTTGTGAGATTCAGAAGGGGTTGTGTTGGTTTGACATTACGATTATCAAAAATCCCATCATTGATAATGTTTTTGTTTTTATTCCAGAATTTCAATTTGTCATTGTTGTAGTTGTTGGGATTTGAATTTGAGAACCCAACATTTTCTTTGGAATAAAGTTTTATCTCACCTTTTCTGACCATGGCCTCCTCAATCTTGATACCATTTTCTATGAGCTCATTGAAGTTTTGTGGACATTGCAATTGTAACCGATAACTCATTTCTGGTGTAAGGTTATGCACAAAGATATCCATCTTTTCTTGTTCATGAATCATTCATGGATATTTGGCAAACAATTGATGCCATCTTTGCAAAAAAGAAAGGAAGGGTTCTCCATTCTTTTGATGTGCATTGCAAAGATCAAGCATAGTGACTTCATGTTTGATGTTATATGAATAATGAGTCACAAATTTGTCAAGAAGCTCATTGAAAGATTTGATGCTTGGGGGTTGTTTGGAGAACCATTCCATGGCTTGTCCTCCTAAACTTTGTGGAAATAGTCACATAAGATAAGTGTCATTGTGAGCCACTTCAATACAAGCAGCACAAAACTCACGAATGCGGTCTTGTGGATCCGAATTCCCTTTGTATTTGTCAAATTTTGGTACCTCAAAATGAGGAGGGAATGGAATCATTGCTAAATTCTTATCAAAAGGATAAGGACATATATAATCCAAGGAATACTTCTTAGTTGATGATCCGGTTTGGATGTCACAGATTTGTTGTTGAAGCATCTGGATTTGTTGTAGAATGGAATCCAAAGATAATATGTTTCCTTGAGTGTTTTGGGAAACATTGTTGTGGGATGTATTGGTTTGTTGATCATTTTGAGAAGCATCAGATGGCTGCTTGGTTTCTTTTGCTCCATGAGTATCTTGAGAACTACTAGGAATTTCTTGATTGGTGATAATAGTTGGTTCTCTAAGATGAGAAATATCAAAATCACTTGGGAGTTTGGCTCCTTGTTGAGCAAGCATGAGGAAATACATCTCTTTATCTAGGCCTAGGAGTATTTCCATATCATGATAAAATATAGGATCTTGTGTAGCATCCCTAAGTTCTTGATCTGTGGGTTCCTCTTTGGATGTAAAAAGTGAAGTTTTCTTAGGAATTTCAGGCCAAGGATTTTCTTCATTGCTTTTGTTTCCTTCCATTTTGTCTAGGGATAATGAATCAACGGGTTGTTTTAGTTTATGAGATCGAGTTTGAACCATAAAAATGTGAAAATTGATTTTTGGGATGAAAGATGTTTGATGAAAAGATATGGAAAGAGTGATTGATAGAAAAGATAGTGAAAAGTGTTGAAAAGTGATGAGCCAACTTGATTAAAATCTAGGTCAATAGGAAGTATAGATTTCACTATGATATGACAAAGAAAAATCAAGAGATAGTAACCTAAGTAAGTTTGATTGAGGATGATAGATCCTAATAGGATAAACTCACAAAGATCAAAATCTAATAGATAAGATAATGTTTTCAACACTAAATTGGAATTTTAGAGGATTAGAAGAAATGATTTGATGATTTTTGGTGAAGAAAGCTTGATGAAAATTGATGAAAAATGATGAAAATGGTCAAACTAAAGATCAAAGGTCTGTGTAGCTCGAATGTTTTCCCAGAATCTGACTAAGGACAAAAATGGGTATCTAAAAAAGTGATTGTGAAATTTTCCAAGTTTGTGGAAATGCTCACTATTGTATATGCATAGCGACAAATACGTAGGATAGTTTAATGAAAGCGCAGCCAAATGAAACAAATGTGTAGAAAGTTGGAACTGATGCATGGAAAAAGTATCAAATGCATAGAACAGTGTAACTAATGCGTAGGAAAATTTGATGAATGCACAGGAATTTGTTTCTGATGGATTGGAACTACAAGATGCTGATTTTGTTTGATTTTTTGATGTTTTTGGTTTTCTGATGTTCTTGTTTTTGGCAAATGAAAAATGCATAAACACACACACATAAGACATTAATGATTTTAATCTAATTGTTCTAGTATGAATGCACAAACACACTTACAATGAATCGTGAGTAATATGGGGTGTCTTCACGGGCTTGGGTGACCCCTTGAGCTAGCAAATAGAAGGTTTTTGGCCACTACACAAAAGTATTTAATAAGGATATCTATTCAAGTGGTTGTGATCAAGTCATTTTTCTAATTAAGGGGGCTCTCCCAATCCTTTCAAAGTAAGGCTTTCACCTCTACTAAATAGGACTTTAACGCACCACTGAGGTACTGGAGGAGATTTTGGTTTCCATAACAAATTCACACATGTCTAATGTGAGACTAATCACATTAGTATTTTTTATATACCGGTTTGGAAGGGCTTGGCTTTAGCCTATTACCGGTTGGGTCATTCCTTGGGGTGAGTAACTCTTTTCCCACCAAAGACCGCCCTCTAAAAATTATAACAGTTTCTCTTACACCCAAGGTCCATGAATGGTGAGGGGAGAGGATACGTTGTTATAATTTTGGGATTACAAATAGCTATTTAAGCAAGACACAACAAACACTTAAATATGATAAAGAAGACACATGGAAATTTAAAAACATGTCGTATTTTAAGCCCAAACAAGGTTATAGTTTATTTTGCAATAGCCCTTAAGAATCTACAAACAAACTTGTTAGAAGTTTAGCAATGGGGTCTTCAAACTAACGTCCTGCAAAAATAGCCTAGAAAACTACCAGAATGACAAGAAAGTGTTAAAAAGATTAGCTAAAATCAAAATAAATAGAAAATTTTAATTTAACTGTTATGAATAACAGATGCGCAGCAAAAGTGAATAAATGCACATAATTATGAAACTGATGCGCAGAACAGAGTGATGGATGCACAGGTGTTAACTAGAATCTAAAAACTAAAGAAAAGAGAAAAGTGACAAGTTTGATCAGAAATGGATGTACAGAACAGATGAACGGATGCACAGTAATCATGAATGAATGTGCAGGAAAAACCTGGAAATGACTACACATGGAAAACTACAAATAAAATGTTAAAAATGTGGGGAAGGCCCCACGGTGGGTGCCAAAAATGTATGCAAATTAGATGTCTAATACTAGAAATGATAAATTAACTAATTAGAAGCTAACAAATCTATCTAATGCAACACAATGAAGAATGCAAAGTAATCACAAATAATGAAATTAAATCAATTACCTTCACCTACCATGAAACTTGTCTCCATTGTCCTCCTAACCTTGATTTCTTGAAGATGTTGAGCTCTCAGATTTCCAAATGAAGCCTTTTTCCCAAGATGCCACCAAAGTGTGGAGATTTGATGATGAATGCAAAATAGCTAAAAGCTTGATTATGCAACTAATGGATGGAATGCAAATGATGATAATATAGATACTTATGCTTGAATGCTCTTGAAATGCTTGATTTCTTGAAGATGCTTGAATGCTTGAAATGCTTGATTTCCTATTCACTATTAGCTCACAAAGGGAAAATTAGGCTCCTTTTATAGATTTTTGGAGGATCTAAGCCTAGGTGGCACAATCCTACGATGGAGAATGAAAGGTAGAATATCCTAGGGCTAGGATTGACTTGGTTGAAGGAGTTGAGAGAAAGGGGGATGTAGTTGGAATGTGAGAGGAAGAATAGGGATGATGTTCCTCTCACATTGACATGGAGGAGAACAAGGTGGAAGGGAAAGACACATGTCAAGTGTCTCACAAAGACCCAAGAGAGAAAGAAGGAGAGACCTTTTCCTCATGAGGACTCTTTGTACAAGTGTCCCATGAGTCACCTTTGACCCTTAGAGGTGTCTTAAGAAGCCCCTTAGGAATAGGGAATGTCTCTTGACTTGGTTTAAGAGAGGACATGTGGTCATGAGACCAAGTCTTATGAGGCTGCATAGCCCTTAAGAATAGGACATGTGTGGGTGAGGATAATTATCAATAAATAATTAATAATAATTATATATTTTAGCCAAAGTGATGTGTCAAGTGACTGGGTAGATGAGGTGGACTAGGGGATTTAGTCATATTTAGGTGATTGTGTATTTAATTAAATCACTTTAATAAGACTAATTAGAAGACTTAGGATAGAAGAATAGACTATAGTGAATTTACTAAATAAATTGAATAATCTATTTAATAAATAGAGGGAATAATTATTAATTAAATAATAAATATTTAATTAATTAATGAATCCATTTTTAACTGTATACACTATCAACTAGGTCTTTGTAACCCCAAATATGGTTTGAGCTCTTAAGTTTATATCATGTTCCTCCTTGTTCCAATATATGACCAGAGGACTTCTTGCTTCTATATTGATGACATCTGAACTTGTGGCTTCAGAACTATCCTCTTCTATTCCCTTTATATCAAACTTTAACTGCAACAGTTTGATCTATGGGACTAAAAGTCTTGAGTGATCCCATTCCCAGAATTCTTCTTCATCACTAAGATCTTCCCATAGATCTTCAAGGTGTGAACTAGGCGATGGATAATTACTTAGACTTAGAACTTGTCTAGCAAAGCCCTTATTGTCAAAACCCCTCCTTAACTCATAGAATTGCATGTGAAAACTTAACAGGTTGCTTCCTATCACCGAGGCATCCATCATACTATTACAGACCAAGTTGCCAACCTTAACTAGAAACATAGAAGGCCACCTTTCTTTTGACAGGGTATTTTTAATAACTATGAACAATTTCCTGCAGACCTCTGCCAATATAAAATAGTCAAAAGAAAATCTTGGGAGCCTAAGAGGTTATTCATCAAAGCCTCCAACCTAGATGTAAGTAAAATGTGGAAATTGAATGTAAAAACATCCGTAGACTTGAACCAATTTCTATGCTTCCAATGAAACTCTTTGGTTTGGAACTCCTGCCAATTGTTGACACAATCTTCCTATAAAAACATCATGAACCTTCCTGTAGCCTACCAAAATCTTATCCTTTCTTAATAAGGGATAGTACTCATAGATGAAAAGGTCTTCATTCCAAGGGACATGTTGAATGACTGATAGATCATGTGTGCATGCCAAATAGTATATCAAATAGGAAGACATAAAGAAATCCTTCTTAATGGCTTGGGCTTGTTTAAGTTGGTCCCTCAGGGAACTAGCGATAATCTCCACCCAATCAAGATGTTGCCTCCCTTCGAAGACTATCTCTATAAAGTGAAACATCCACTCCTCAAAGAGGAGAACCTACTCTAAACCTTTAATCCGGTGAAGTAAAACTATCACATCATGAATAGGTAGCTTCATATGGTCTTTAGTGAGAACTTTAGGAAATCAGGATCCTCCCTTATAATTAGTTTGAGTGCATTTCTTGGCCACATGACTATGATTTTTATCTATGTTTTCTCTATACTGAGCTAGAGATTGGGTGGGAGTGAAACTGATGAGAGATTCCTCTGGGATTTTGAAAATAGCCATGATAGTCTCTCTATTAACTGGCACAAGGTTTTGGCCTTCTGCATTCATTATGCACTTGTATTTAACATCATATTTGTTAATACATTGTTGAACCAACTCCGGGCATACAGCTGATGGAGGGAAATCCATAGCTTCCAATAACCCACTCAATAGGAACTCTAGACTATGATCTTCCGCTGCATAGTTTGTGAGGTCAATTGTCATTTCTTCTACTGATACCCCTAATAGGTCTGCATCTATGACAATAGGGGCATGACACCCCATATTCTTGACATTCTCAAAGAAATGCATACTAGACCTCATCTCTCCCAAATGAATAAAAATAAACCCCCCCTCTTGAATCAATATTATCAAACAGCAACAGGAAATGAAAAAGATCTTTAGGAACTACTTGTTTTATGCACTCAGAACAATTTCCTCTCCCACAGCCGAGACACCGCAGAATTATAACAAGAAGAGAACACTTATAGAGCTATTTATATTTTTGAAAGGTTGTGCCTTGAAAAGTTGACTTTAATGAGCATTAGTCGGGAACATTAATTTAAAATGATGTGAGTAGTAATGACTCAATAGTAAGACATCATTAAAATCTGCAAACTTTAATATCATCATTAATCATCCCATAAGCAATATCTCTCACTCGTGTTAGAGATTTCACTAATCACAACCCGAAACTTTATTTGAGGCTTGCCCCGTGGCTCCCATCAAATCTAAACTATCCATATTAATAACTTAACCATTACTTCACCATTGGCTTATGTCATATGTCCCATCAGCTGTCACTTCACTTATGATTCTACCCGCTATCTATGTAATACATCTCCTATGGTGATACTTGGACTTTTTGACTTGGACATTCTATTATGATGGTTAGAACTATACATTTACATTTATGTTTTGTGGATGATGATATGATGGATATGCTCATATATGGTTATCATTTATATGTTTATGAGATTAGAAAACCATCTATTTTTATATGTTTTATGGATCTAACCCTAGGATTTGAATCTAACCATTATCATGATGTTTTATGTTTCATGGATATGTGTCTGATGTGTTTTCATGACTCAGGATGAAGTCATAGTTACTCACTTAGTTGAGGTCCACACGATGTATCGATCCTAGTCATCTGCTTGTATATATCTGATATGTATATCCATATGTATATATATGTATCTCTTCTTGGTGATACATGATTGCAAGTACCGGGTATCATCTCCACCTAGCTTCACAGGTCTAAGAAATCCCTCAAAATCCTTGATTGTTGTTGTTGTTATGTAGATATCACTAGGTTCCATAGGAAGCAACTTCACCTTTGATCCTTTTATCCTTAGGTGGGAAGTGTTGAATCAGTCCCTTGTGTGGATGTATTATGTGATATCTCAGTTTGTTGGATTTGTGGATCTTGTAGCTAGTTCTTGTCTTCATGGTATGTTCAATTTTGTTAGTAGATTATTGATGTGAATTATTGTTCATTGGAGGTATGATTTAGTAATTTAGCTTTAGTAGTAGCTACTATTATACTAGCATATCTCATTAGGAATGAGTTGGTATGTGATTTAAACCATGTGATTTTAATATCTATAATAATGAATAATTTTATGGTATTATTTTATAATACTCATAATAACAAGGTGTCTATGGAAATATCAATAAAAAATGTTTTAATATTAGTGGTAAAATCTAACTTATGTTAGTAGATACCTAATATATTTTAGAATATGGATTAGTGTATAATATGTTTTATAATAATGATATTCTTAATATTTAATATTTGTAATAATGTGTCTTACTTATGATATATGTACCATAAGCATATGGGTGCACACATATGCCTACACACACACACACACACACACACACACATATAATACTTGTGTGAAGGAAAATTAATTTAGATAAATATAAATCTATGTTATTCTCAAAAATGGTAAAAAGGATTAGTAAATTCTATTACCATAGTTAAATAAATTAGTAAATTATTTTAACTATATTGACACCCTTAAATTTAGGGATCATAGATTATAGTTTTATTTATAAATTATTTCTCCCTTTTCGGGAATGGTTTTGCAAACCATCTCATTAACTATTAACGAATGGATAGTTGAGATGGTTGCATCGGTTGGATTACCTGTGCAACCACCATCTCCATTCTATTTACAGGAAGACTTTCTTGTGTGAGGGAGGTTGAAGAGAAGTTCATTTTTGAGAGGAAACAATAATAGGATTTTAGGAAAACTATTTGTCTTTGGTGAGGAGAGAATCCATTATTTGAGATTGTCATTTTTGTTGCTTCGGGTAGATGCTAGAAGATTGCAAGAAGAGGGATTCAAAGGAGTGCTGGAAAAGTTGGAGAGGATTGGATCTTCCTTCATCAACTGATTTTCGCAGGACTCCAGGTTGGAATCCATCTTGAGAAATAGATTTATTTTATAGTATGAATGCTATTTTTTTTAGATTTGTTGAAAGTTTCTATATGTTGTATTATTATTGCAAAACATATGTGTACTATTGTATTATTATTGTATTGTGTATTATTATTGCAGAAGGTTAATATATTAAGGTATTCTGTAATAATATATTATTGTAGAAGGTTGATACATTAATGTATTCTGCAATAATGTATTATTACAGAATGTTGAAATATTAATGTATTATTGTAGTATGTGAAACATTATTGCATTATTGCTGATCGTGTATATATTATGATATTATTTTGTCAACTGTCTATACATTATACAAATGTTGTATTTTTGTATTGCATATGCTATATTATTATTCTGTCAAAATAATATATATGTTTTAAGAAAATTATTTGGAGTTCTTTTCTTCTTTTCAAAAAAATAATACAAAACAAAAAAAATTAATATAAAATAAAAAAAATGTAATGAAAAGTTTTGGGAAGTGGGGTCACCACCTTCCCCACTCCCCTTACGGCATACAACCGTAGCAGTAGGCACTACTACGATAGTACCTGACTGCTACAGTAGCGTATATTGCAGTAGTAGTACCCGCTACAACCCACAGTCATGGAAGGGAAGCGTGCAGGGTGTGAGGGAAATGGGGTGCGGGGCCCGTAGGGTCCCCCCCATAAGTTGCTTTTAATTTTATTTTTTTATGTGGTAGTTTGTTTGTTTTTTATTGGCTTTTAATTAATATTCAATTTAGTATATTTAAATTATTTTTAGTTATTGTTTAATAGGATTTCATAGTGTAGTTTAATTTATAAATATATGAAGTATGAATGAAAATTATAGTTGTTTATTTAAATTTTAGAATTTTTATTAATAAATGTTAAATGTGGATTTAATAGCATGCGCTTTATACAAGTATAACATTTAAGTATAAGTCTGATACTTTCTTATACTTTAAGTTATACTAGTATAAAGGGATTAGGTGCCTTTCGGATTGATTGGGATAGGTTTTAGCTTCCTAGGAGTTAGGTTGTAACTTCTAAATTTTAGATTTTTAATAAAAATCAGACTTAGTCAAATTTCAGACTTAGATTGAAATTATGGAACATTATCTTTTAGCATTTAGAATTTTGTGTAAACTTTAAATATGTTTGGCGGAGGATATATCTAGTGCATTTAGATGCCTTAATAAGGTCAGGATGTGTGTAGGAAGTAGTTTAGGGTTTAGGGTTGTCTAAGAGGTTCAGGACCATTCTAAACCATCCTTAAACGTTCCTAATTTCCCTAAACATCCACAAACTATATTATTATTTTCTACTCTTTGATGCAGTCTTACAAATGTGTTTATGATGTGTTTTTACTACATGTATGATGTGTTTGTGATGTGTGGGTTAAGGGTAGAACACCTAATGACACCAAGTGAGTGGCTCTCAGTGCGGGGCCAGGACCCTAAGTGGCTAGAACCAGGATAACCAACTGAAGATTTATTTAACAAGTGAAAACTTAATTAAACTTATGGGAATGGGTTCAACCATTAAAAAGATTAAATGTGCCTTGCCCATGCCATTAGTGCTAGTAAAGGCTATGGATGGGTGTGGGAGAAGGTACCTACAAGTAGGTACGATTGAATGGCACTTGTCTATAGGAAAGGCATTCGATCCCACATGTGCCTACTTGGGGGCCGGGGCCTAGAGTGGCTAGTACTAGGACAACCCAAGGAGTGAGGGCTATGCAATGACACTCACTTAGGTTGTTTCTTAGAGTTTCTACCAAGCCCTAGAACCTTTTTGGGAAAATATTTATACTTGGATTTTCTTTGCATTTTCTTTTTGGGAAAGGTTACCCAACCCTAGGTTTGGCCTAGCTATTCCTTCTTTGTGGACCTTGGTGTTTATCTCCTGGCATGGGAGAGTGGGCCTTTTGGGTATCCATGTGGTTGGGTGGTAAATATTTTTATCGAGGTATCTTTTGTGGATGCAGTGTTTGAAGATTCATGCTTGTTTATGTACCAGTTTGAAGAATAAAGGCTAGTAAGATGTAAAACTATTGTTACCTCCCAAGAGGAGATGAATGTAATGTAATAATTGATGTAATTAAAAATGATGTATTTGGAATGGGTAGATTTAGGAAAAGGGAAAAGGGAGATGTGAAATTTATGTATAAGATGTATGTTGGAAAAGAAAAGGATTTTGTAAGATTTCAAGTTAAGTAGTATGATTTTCATTATTGATGATTAAAGGAAAACTAGTGAAAAAAATGTAGTATCTTTGCAATGTATCAAATGTTTAAGGTGATTCTAATGTTTAAAAGTTATATTGTTCATAAATGATACTTAGGAATATAGATGGTGTTAAATGGAAAAATTGAAATGAAAGTACTTTGTATTTCTTAAAGAATCTTATAACGATATGATGTAGTTTGCTTTGAGAAGTAAATCTTTTTGTTAGATTACTTAATGGACTTAAATGAATCATGCATTTAATAAGAAGGGAACCTTGGAGGAATCTAAGTTAATCTATGTTTTGTTCACATAATTCAGTTAAAAAATCAAAAATTTCATAAATTATCACTTGGGTTTTCTTTTACAAAGAGAATCTTTGTTCTCTTCCCTGGTTCCCTTGCAATGCATGACAATCTATCCTTGAACCTCTTTGAACAACTTTGAAGTAGGGTTCAAAGTGGTTCACTACAAAAAGGTGATGTAGGTTGGGGCCAACCTACATGAATGATGAAGGGCCCTCCCCTTAATAGCCCAAACACATAATAGAAATAGAGAACAACAAAAATTTGCAAGAACATAAAATGGGCTTCTTATTAGCTCCACAAATGTGGAATTAAAAATTTTTAGAATTACAATATGCAAAGCCACATGGGCATTTCCCTTACAATATTATGTAGGAAAAAGCCTCGAATCATTACCCAGATCTAATCAGAACTACTCTGAACTACCTAATAGAACACTACAACCTTCCTTATATAGGCAATTTTCCACCACCTGGGAAGGTTCCAAAATTTTAGCCAACAAGGCCGACCAAACTTAGAATTATTTTATTTTTCAATTTATTACATCAAAGTCATCTCAAAATAAATATTGAAACCCGAACAAAAATTTTGAAGAAAAATTATTTTCCACCATTTCAGGTGGCTTGACTTTTGGAGACCATAAGTCATCACCAGTTGACCCGATTGACTATTATGACCACATTCCAGAAAGACCACAAAGCACTCTACAGGCCTAACTTGTGCAAGTGCTTGTCACCCAAATTTTTGACCTCATCTATGGCCTATAAAGCCTTCAAAACTAATTTCAAAGTTTCTGTATCCTGCTGCCAATACTGAAAATCTTTAATATCTTCAAAAGTAGACTTGATCTAGCCATGAAATTTTACTAACAGGCTGATATGACCAAAATGAACCTCCAGGGAAGAAATCAAAACATTCCAAGATCGTATGACCAACTTACTAAAAATAGAAAGTTTCCATAAATAGCAGCTCTTACACCCAGGATGCTCCTACATCAGACACCCGGGGTAATTTGAGAAGTGACCCTGTCACAACTCAGGTGTGCAGAGGAAAACCAAGATGGTTAACCTCCTCCTTTGTCAGCCATGATGAATCTTCAATAGGTCATCCTTTCCACTTGACCAGATATTCTTCATATGTCCTATTCCTTGTGCTTCTACCAACATGATTGTCCAGTATGTCCTCAATCTCCTTAGTATCTGGACTAGTTGCTGGAATACTCCACTGTGTTGTTGTGATTTTTTCTTCAACACCTCCCTCATGATACTTTGTCAAATTTGAAATTTTAAACACTGGTAAAATATTTAACTCAATAGGCAATTCTACATCATATGCATTTCCTGAATCATGCTTCCTCAGTATCTTACATGGCCCAAACTTCTTCATTTTCAGCTTGTTATATGTACCAACTAGAAACCACTCCTTTCACAAATGAACCATGACTTCATCTCCAACCTAAAATTCCTTATGCCTCCTTTTCTAATCTACATTAACCTTATATTGTGCATTCATTTTGGTAATGTGCTTCCTCACTTCCTCATGGATTTTCTTCAAGTGTTCTGCAAAATCCTTAGCTTCAACACTACTTATTTCTCTTTTATCTATCTTTCTCAACTTAGATGGATTTCTGGGACTACTTCCATATACAATATGGAATGGTGATTTACCAGTGCTCCTGTTGATAGAATTATTGTATGAAAATTCCACCTGTGGTAAAATCAAATCTCATCCTGTTGGCTTATCTCCAACCAAACATCTCAACAAATTTCCCAAACTTCTATTCACCACTTCTATGTGTCCATCAGTTTGTGGATGATGTGATGAACTGAACTTTAAATCTATCTTCAACTTCTTCCACAATGTGCACCAGAAATATCCAACAAACTTAGTGTCTCGATCTGAAACTATGGTCTTTGGCAAACCATGTAGTCTCACAACTTCTCTAAAAAATAATTCTGCTAGATAAACAACATCATTAGTCTTCTTGGAGGGGATGAAATGTGCCATCTTTGAAAATATTTCAACCACCACAAAGATTGAATCATGTTCCCATTGAGTCCTTGGTAAACCTAGAACAAAATCCATACTGATATCCTCCCAAGGTTTCTTTGGTATAGGTAATCACTGATACAACCCTGTATTCTACTTCACTCATTTTGCCATCTGACATACTCTGCAACTCTGTACAAAATTCTTGATATCTTGCTACAACTGTGGCCAATAATAATTCTCACTAACCAAAGCAAGGGTTTTATCATGACCAAAATGTCCAGCCAATCCTCCGCTATGATTCTCCTTGATGAGATTCTCCCTCATAGAACTTTGTGGAATGCACAACTAACTCCCTTTGAATAGCATATCATCATGGATGATGAAATCTAGCCATTTCATCTTGTCTAGAGTAAAAGGTTATGTACAAGCTTTCCAAGCTTCACCAAAATCAAGATCCTCTGGATACAAATTCTTGAGTTCCTTGAACCCAACCACTTCAATCTACATTTTTGTCAGCAATAGTTGCCTTCTACTAAGAGCATCTGCAACCCTGTTAGACTTTTCACTCCTATGTTTCAAAACAAATGTATAACTCTACAAAAACTCCACCCATTTCAGGTTCCTTTGATTCAACTTTCCTTGACTATTCAAATATTTCAAAGCTTGATGATCAATATACAAAATAAACTCCTTAGGAAGCAGATAATCTCTCCACTTCTTCAATGCCTGAACTATAGCATAAAATTCCTAATCATAAATAGAATATTTCCTCTTGGCATCATTTAACTTCTCACTGAAATAAACAATAGGTTTACCTTCTTGGCTCATAATAGCTCCTATTGCAGTAGCACTAGCATCATAGTCTACTTGAAACACCTTATTAAAATCTAGAAGTGCTAAAACAGGTTGTTCTATAGCTTTTTGTTTCAACAATTGAAAACTGTTTTCTTCCCCATTAGTTCACTTAAACTCTTTTCTATCCCCTCTCATTGTTTTAGTCAAGGGTCCACAAATACTGCTAAAATTTATGATAAAATTTTTGTAAAAGCTAGCTATACCATGAAAAGATCTTACCTTAGTAGCACTCCTTGGAGTAGGCCATTCAAGGATAGCATGTACCTTCTTTGGGTCCATTTTTAGACCTTTTGTTCAAACTACAAATCCCAAATACACTAACTCTTTCTTCACAAAACTGCATTTCTTCAAATTAATTAACAATTTATCTTCTCTCATCTTCTCAAACACCATATGAATATGCATCATATGCTCCTCCAATGTCTTACTAAAGATCAAAATATCATCTAGGTAAACAATGACAAACTTACCCAGAAATTATTTCAAAACCTCGTTCATGAGCCGCATGAAAGTGCTCGGTGCATTGGTTAGCCCAAAAGGCATGACTAACCACTCATATAGTCCTTCATTTGTCTTGAAGGCAGTGTTCCATTCAGCTCGTCTAATCTGAGTCTTATGATATCCACTCTTCAAATCTATCTTTGAGAAATACACAGCTCCACTCAAACAGTCCATAATATCATCCATTCATGGCAATGGAAACTTGTACTTGATTGTGATCTTGTTTATTGCCCTGGAGTCTATACACATCCTCCATTCTCCATTCTTCTTTGGTGCTAATACCATTGGTACAACATAGGGACTCAGACTCTCATAGATCAATCCTTTCTACAACAACTCATGTACTTGTCTATTCAACTCCTCACTTTCTGCAGGTGTCATTCTGTGTGTTGCCTTATTTGGAAAACTCACTCCTAGGATCAAGTCCATCTGATGACTAATCATCCTGACTAGTGGTAATCCATTAGGCACATTATCAGACATAATATCCTAAAACTCATTCAACAAATCTACAACTTCTACAAGAACATCTTCTACTTCCTCCTTACCAACTTTTGGAATTAAAGCAAAACACACATGCTCATGCCTCATACCATCTAGGAACTTGCTTCCAACAACAAAATTTATTCTTGCACTACCACATACCTTTTCTTATGTTTCATTCAATGGCTTTAGCTTATGTCACACTCTATCCTTTGTCAGGGAATAGGTATTTGCATGACCATCATGTACAACACATCTGTCAAACTTCCATGGTCTACCTAACAACATATGACATGCATCCATAGATATGATATCACATAGTACCTCATCATGGCATCCACCAATCTTGAACTTCACTAGGAATTTTTCATTGACCATGACCTTGTGGTCATCTTGTACCCATGCAATCTGATATGGATGTGGGTGTTTCTATCTCTTGAGCTTCAACTTTGTCACCATCTCTTCTAACACCAAATTTTTAGTTCTTCCACTATCAATAATCACATCACAACATTTACCTTCACACTTGCATCTAGTGTGAAATAGGCTCCTCCTTTTCTCAGGTTCATTCTCACCACTCAACATGACTCTTCTGTTAATCAACATTTCTCCTCTTTCATCATCTTTAGAATGTGATGATCTGGCATCTTCATCTACATGTGCAACTCTGGCCTAGCCTTCATTTCTCCTATTTGTCCTTCCTTGGCATTGAGGACATTAAAATTCCCTATGACCTTCTTCTCCATAGTGAAAACATGTTCCGCAAAAGCCTCCTCTTCCTCTTCCTCTTTGATCTCTATTACTTTGATCCTGGAAGCGATTGGAATTATTTCCTCTCTAATTCTAGCCACTATTGGCCTCATCCTTCTTTTTCGAATCTTCATTTTGGCCACCATATGACCATCCACTAGATCTTCCACCATGACCTCTTCCATTTTGTCTGCTCTCAAACTTTTGGTTCAACTTTTCCTCTACTTTTAGGGCAAACTAGTATGCCTCTTCAATACAATTCATTCGAACTAGATTCAACTCCTCCTGAATGCTCAGCCTCAACCCATTAAGGTAACGGGCAAATTTCTTCTTATCAACTTTCACATGACCTATTTTGATGAGGAGTTGATAGAACTCCTCCATATACTCCTTAATAGATTTTCTTGCTTGCTTCAAACTTTGCATTTTCTTTAGTAGGTCAAGCTCATAATCAATAGGAATGAACTATCACTTCAATTTATCCACCATCTGATCCCATCTTGTGATTTTATCCTTTCCTCTTTGATTTCCCTCCAATTGAATCTCCTGCCACTAGATCTTTGCATGACCTTTCAGTCTGGCCTTCACAAATTTGACCTTATCAGGATCCTCAACATCTTCATACTCGAAATATTATTCACATTCATTAATCTAGTCGATCAATTCTTTTGGGTTAAGATTCCCTGAAAATGTAGGAACCTCAATCTTAGGTCTTTTCCCAATCTTGGAAATGGCCCGAAAAAGTCTTTCTTCTTCTTGATTCAAAACTTTGACTTCTCCTTCCTGATCAGAATTTCCTTCTTCTTCGGCTTCCTCCTCACTTTGGTCTCTAACATTAAGATTCATTCCTCTATGAATCTCCTCTTGTAATGCCCACACTTGTCTCTATAGTTCCCTAACCTCAGGTGTTACAACACCATCTCTTCTGCCATGTTCCCTTCGTGGAGGCATTTTTGTGATGCACGCTAAAACCCTGACCATGGTCCTATTGCAAATTGCCTCACAGTCGATGATCTATTTACACACTCAGGAACTCCTACTCTAATACCACTTGATGAAGGGCCCTCCCCTTAATACCATAAACACATAACAGAAACAAAGAACAACAATAATTTGCAAGAACAAAAAATGGGCTTCTTATTAGCTCCACAAATGTGGAATTACAAATTTTTAGGATTACAATATACAAAGCCACATGGGCATTCCCCTTACAATATTCTATAGGAAAAATCATTGAATCATTACCCAGATCTACCTAGAACTGCTCCGAACTACCTAAGACAACACTACAACCTTCCTTATATAGGCAATTTTCCATCGCCTGAGAAGGTTCCAAAATTTTAGCCAACAAAGCTGACCAAACATAGAATTATTTTATTTTTAAATTTATTACATCAAAGTCAGCTCAAAATAAATTTTGAAACCCGAATAAAATTTTTGGAGGAAAATTATTTTCTTCCATTTCAGGTGGCCTGACTTTCGGAGACCATAAGTCATCACTAGTTGACCCGATTGACTATTATGACCCCATTCTAGAATGGCCACGAAGCACTCTACAGGCCTAACTCATGCAAACACCTATCACCCAAATTTTTGACCTCATCTAGGGCCTCTAAAGCCTTCAAAATTGAGTTCAAAGTTTATGTATCCTACTGGTAATATCAAAAATCTTCAATATCTTCAAAACTAGACCTGATCTAGCCATGAAATTTTACTGGCAGGCTGATATGACCATAATGAACCTCTAGAGAAGAAATCAGAACATTCTGAGATCGTATGACCAACTTACTAAAAATAAAAAATTTCCAAAAATAGCAGCTCTACACAAGATAGCCCTTATTGAATATAAAAATAGAAATATTTTTGGGTGATGCAAGATTGCTCTTACACCCAAGATGCTCCTGCATCAATGAACCAAATGTTAGAAAAATAATCATTCATTGAACTACTTAAAACTACTTTGAACTAGAGTTCAAAGAGGTTTGAAGTGGTTCATGTGAAGAATGAGTCTTGGAAAAGATTAAACCAAGGACAACCGAATTTGAACTTGACAAACTTGGAGGCTATTTCTTGACAACTTGAAGGACATGCACACTTGGAGGATTGCTGAAAGGAAAGACCATCAAGGGAAGGTGCTAAATGAGCTTCAAATGAATGAACTAGTAAGGGTCTTAGACACTTCCTAATGGTGACTCTAATTGACCCTAACAATATGTTCTAATGTACTCATTAGTTTCCTTAAATTATTATAATTATATATGTACATTGTTTTCTAATTTTTATGATCCTCTTATTCCATACTAATGCAGGTGTCACCAGTTGCCACCAGAGGGCAATGTGAGGGGGTGCAAGTGTCAGGCATTGACAAGGGAAAGGTAATTAAGTGATTTAGTTTTTTTATGCATACATTTATACTTGTCAGTTGTGCGTACTCATTTTTAATTTACATGGTTTATTTGATAGAGAGTGGCATATTATGATGTCGTGAAACCCTATCATCATGATAGAGTCACCGACATATCCATTCGCAGTGATAGCCCCATGGTACATACATTTCTAAAGTTATTTGTGTGTATTTTAATATCAAGTATATATAATATGATCAAGTTATGATAGTATGAATTATTTGTTTGACTTCTGTAGGTCACTTCTTGTTTGAGGGAGGTAGAATGCCAAGGGTTTGTATAGCTAATGACTCAGCCAACATTTCGTGAAGAAAGTTCAACATAGGTAAGTTTTAATGTTAATTCAATTATTTTGTAAACATATATTTTCTACCAAGTATTTAACATTAAATAGTATAACTCATAGATCAATCTCATGTTCACAAACATATACAGGTCGGAGTCAACATTGGTGGCATTTTTCCTGTGCTACCAAGGAAATATATTAGGTCTCCTGTCCGTGGGAGGAGACATAGAGGCAAGGTATATGAGAGTTGACTTTTAGTTTAAATTTTATTTTTTATTGTTGACTATGATTCTAAATTTTAATCTAACTTGGGGTTTCACTTTTGTGTTTGAATGAGGGATCCATCAGAGCCAAAGAGTACCTCAAAGAGGCTACATTTTGATGATCCACTAGTAGAATAGGATGTCCTAGAAACATTTGTAGTTGAACTTCTTATTTTGAGATGTAATATGACACATTTTGAGATGTTTTACATGACATTGTATCTAGATATGTTGACATGTAAATATGTACATAATTATTGTTCATTTTGATATATATGAAACTTGATATTCAATCCAATTTGTTAATTGTGTGTTCATTTATTCATTATTAGTATGTAAATACTCTTGTGTGTATGTACTCATGTGTATGATTTATGCCTTAAGTATATTCATGTATATTCAAGTACATTATTCATAACCTAAATTCATGTGTATGGGCTACGTGCATGACTTAAGTGAATTCATGTGGTATGCTTTATAATCTATGTGCTACATGTATGCTTCATGACTTAAGAAAATTTATGTATATGCTTTATGTGCTACGTGTGTTTAGACCTGTAATTGATCATTTAAGGGAATTCAAAATTTATGTGCTACATTGTATTCATGTGTATCTGATGCTCTCAACCAAGCAAATCTAATGTAGAACCCTCTACTATCCCCTCATGGAACTCAACTCAACTTGAGGATTCTACAAGCATCTTGGAATCTACTCAAGGAGTTAGTCTCAACTCAAGGGTCAAATAGAGTGCTCTAACTTTAGATAACCAACACATCTAAAATTTTGGAAAATTTCACTTCCTCTAACCTCTCATCCCAACTTCTCTTGGCACCAACTCCATTCTAGGCCTCTCAGTGCACTTAGAGCCTCCATCTTGTCAAAAATTTAAATAGGTCTTCCACATTGATTGTAACACCATATAAATTCTTACTATGGTCCATCTACTATGTTCCACCAATCTACTAGTTCTAGTCAATTCATCTTCCACCAATCCACTCCAATAGCCCTTCTAGGCTTGTAGCCTTCACTAGTCATAAATCATCCTTTTTCTCTAGAATTATCCAAACAACTCAAGAAACTAATGGTTGATCTAGATAACCTTTTGGATTCTTTAAATCCTCCCCAATAATCAAAATAGACTCCTTTTGGATCTATTTAAAGGCTTACTTTGCCTCTTGACACACCAGAACGCTCACCAACATACGCAATGGTGCTTAGTGGACCTTCGGAACAATTTGGTCCAGCATGTTCACAAATGTTCTATTGAATTCATGTTCCAAACAAGGTTGTCCAACTAGAGCTAATGGTGCAATCCATTCAGTGCCAGGATGAATGGTTTGGAAGAAACCCAGTGGTGCAACTTTCAACTGACCTTCACAACAAGTTTTGGCATCAAGCGAGACTAATGTGCCAAATTTAAACAAATTTGAATCTTCCAGAATCTCCCAAAATGGAGAGAGGTTATTGTAGGCCTCATAAACATGGTCCTATAGCATCTCATGGTTTGGAAATACCTCTCATGGGGTCCGAGTTATGAGCCTTGAAAGATTGTCGCCCAATCGTGCTTAGTGCACCTTGGGGACACTTTGGTCCAGCATGGTCCGAAACATTCTAGTGACTCACTACTTGAAACAAGGTTGTCAATAGAATTTAACCACCCAATTGGAGCTAATGGCATATTCGATTTGGTGCTGAGATGAATGGTTTGGAAGAAACCCAGTGGTTAAACTTTCAAGTGACCCTCACTGCAAGTTTTGACATCAAGTGAGACTGGTGTGCCAAATTTAAAAAAATTTGAATCTCCCAGAATGGAGAGAGGTTATTGTAGGCCATATAAATGTGGTCTTGTAGCATCTCATGGATTATCAATACCTCTTATAGGGTCTGAGATACGAGCCTTGAAAGATCATTGCCCAATTGTGCTTAGTGCACCTTGGGGACACTTTGGTCCAACATGGTCTGAAATGTTCTAGTGACTCAGTGGTAAAAATAGGGTTTTCACTAGCATTTTCCCACCCAATTGGAGCTAATTGTGTGGGCCATTCGATGTTGGGATGAATGGTTTGGAAGAAACCTAGTGGTGTAACTTTCAACTGACCCTCACTGCAAGTTTTGGCATCAAATGAGACTAGCGTTCCAAATTCAAAAAAAATTGAATCTCCCATAAAAGAGAAAGGTTATTGTAGGCCTCAAAACTATGGTCCTATAGCATCTCATGAATCACTGATACCTCTCATGGGGTCCAAGATATGAGCCTCGAAAGATCATTTCCCAATCGTGCTTAGTGCACCTTGGGGATACTTTGGTCCGGCATGGTCCAGAATGTTCTAGTGACTCAATGGTCAAAAAAAGGTTGTCACTAGCATTTACCTACCCAACTAGAGCTAATGGCATGGTCCATTCAGTGTTGAGATGAATGGTTTGGAAGAAACCCAGTGATGCAACGTTCAACTGACCCTCACTGCAAGTTTTGGCATCAAGCGAGACTGGTGTGCCAAATTCAAACAAATTGGAATCTTCCAGAATGGAGAGAGGTTATTGTAGGCCTTAGAATTTGGTCATGTATCATCTCATGGATCATTTATACCTCTCATGGGGTCTGAGATACAAGCCTTGAAAGATCGCTTCCCAATCATGCTTAGTGCACCTTGGGGACACTTTGGTCCAACATGGTCTGGAACATTCTAGTGACTCAGTGGTCGAAATGGGGTTGTCACTAGCGTTTACCTATCCAATTGGAGCAAATGGCATAGTCCATTTGGTGCTAGGATTTAATCCTTCAGCACTATCCCTTCACCCCAGGGAATCATCATTTTACTTTGGACACGTTTGACCAATTTTGACTCAATGACTCCAACTATTACATCATTTGATGATACACATGTACATGGAATTAAGATAATACAAATGTAAGAATACAAAATTAATATGATACAAATTATATAAGGATACAAAATTCATAGTAAGGAAACATATTTTTGCACTTTACATGGCATTAAGACGATACAAATGTGGGCTCTTAATATTTGCAAATCAACCCCATGGGCTCTTTTATATTTCAAAATTTTCATCTAATTTTGCATCAAATTTTTTATATATAAAATTTGGCATCTAAATATGCACATTACATTCGATTGTTGTTTTTATATACAAAATTTGGCATCTAACTATGCACATTACATTTGATTATTATTTTTATATACAAAATTTGGCAGCTAACTAGGCAAATTACATTCAATTGTTGTTTTTATATACAAAATTTGGCATCTAAATATGAAAATTACACAACTATATATAAAAAATAAGTGTCCTTTCTGCTCCTAAAGTGTATAATTTTAACACATGGTACTCGATGACATCTACATTCCAATCCCTGCATTCAAAAGGCAAAAGAAAAGTTAATAGATAATATAAGAAGTTTATATAGGTTGAGAAAAAGATTATGAACATGTATAAGTAACTAAACAAACCAAAGAACAAGACTAGATAATGGATAGTGAATTTTACAATCATAAAAGATGGGCTAATCAAATGCACACCTTGATCTTCTATATCTATCATATATGTATCAACCTGCATTTACAATCCACATAAAAAACCAAGTTTATTGGCTCAAACAAATAAAGAAAAAAAATACAATTAATTTATTGAACATAATCATAATAAACATGGAAAGCATTGCAACTTGAGTTGAACTTACCTACTAAAGTGTTCTTGAAGGGTCATCTCTCTGCTTGAGGGTATTCAATATTGCTTCATGATGAGCAGTACTAATAGTCCAAGGTTCCTTTGTCTTTAGTTTTCCTTGATGTTTCAACAACTTAACATTGGCTGCTATAATAAGGTGTGAATACATGAGAATGGTTTTGTTCTTCTCGTAGTCTTCAAACACAAGAATGCCATTATTTCTAATCATATATGTGTGCAACCATGTTCCCACAACACCATGTGATCTTGTTGGATATGTGAACATATCATCATCTATCATTGGTTGTGCAAGTTTCTTCTTTCCTCTACACAATGTGCTAACCAATAATCTGATCTCTCATCATTCCCTTGTGGTACAACCAATGCAAAAACATGTCCTAGCTGTAGAAGATTTGAAAGATGGTCGTAGTCAAGTGAACAATCCATATCATTTATTACAGAGACTATGAGAGATAAATGAGTAAGATAATGTGGAACCCATGTATCAACCCACTCACTTGAATCACACTAAAGACAACTCAGATAGTAACAAGCCAACTCTCGTGTCCAAATGGTCCATGTACTAGCATCTGAGCTTTGAAATGAATGCATTTTTAAAGAATCTTTTACAGTTTGACAATCCAACCTATCTCCTATTGTGCCCAACTCAACCAACCAAAAGAATCTACACATTTTTGAATCAAGAGTCCCCCCTATGACAATTCTAAAGTACACCAATCAACAATAGAAGGAGCATCAATGATTAAAGCACCTAAAATCCTCAGTTTCTCCTTAACTAGAGCTCTCTTTACACATGCACTTGCTCCATCATGCTCCCCTTTTCCATGACCGGCCTTAAAAAAAATGCAAATATGAGGTACACCTCTCTCTACATGCATTCTACATAACCAACAAAACATATGAGCATTTTTGAATTGACCTGTGTAGTTATTTAACCAAATGAGATGTCTATCCATAGCAATATTATTTTCCCACGCCCACTCAAAATAATTCTCAAATAAATGTTGGAAAAACTCATATGAGTGTGATCTATCATCACTCATATAAAAATTGTACTCTCTGATTATCTTCCGATCATCTTCTGTACTATCAGGGGAATGTCTATATGTTATGTGCACAAAAAATAACAACCTGAATAGAATTGTAATATTAAGCTTGCAACTCATTTTGGGGCTACAATGTATAGTTCTCTGAAAAGTCAACAACTAATATAATAGCACCAATTAGGAAAGTGTCCTTACACATCCTAAATTTTTTATCCAACCACTGAGACCTGTGACTATGCCTTGCATACTTGTAAAAAAGATTCTTCCTGAAATCTGAAAAAAAATCAACTACATTGCATTCTTTTGTAACCACCTCACATCTAGAGTCTTCACCTCAACTTTTAAATGTATATTTAATGATTTTGTATACCTTTTTGTGGAAAATTTTCTTTCCAAAATCATGTTTGCAGCCCTCATGAAAATATTCAACAAACTTCACTAGCCCACCACACTTTAAGCACTTGTCATTTAAGCAATCTTTTCTATAAAAGAAACATCCATCATCTCTAGAACATAAAAAATTATCTAGCAAGCCTCTTGATGATTTTGGAAGAGCACTTGCACCACACTCCTCCAACATTTCACTAGTATGCAAAGTATAAAGAAGGGATCGTAACAATTCATGGTGCATTAAAAACTCCACATGATATTTGCAACAACAAGTTTTTCAAATCTTAAGAGGCACACACAACAAAGGCTTGAGGGCTTCAAAAGATATTTGTGATATTTGCAATGTTGGATGTGTCTCACAAATTTTTTTGAACAACATTGTTTGGCTCACCTCCAAATAATGTTTGCGATGTGGGGTGCGGTCTTGAATGCTAGTTCTCAACTTCAAGACATCCTTCACATTTGGTGACACTCTTGAGTTAGATTGCCAAAATAGTTGAATTTGATCCTTCACAACTTTGGTAAGCTTCTTATCACAATGTGAAAGTCTCCCACCATAAGCCCATGTATCATTTTGAAGAGGATCATCAAGTCTTTCTCTTCTTGCAAGTGCTCTATCCAAATTTTTATGATTTAGATTCAAGTCAACACAAGTTTATCTCATCAAACGAGCCTTTCTCAAATGATGACTTACTAAGGAGGTTGCAATAACCCTCGTAGCAAATCTCTTAGCTTTTTCCTTGGTAGTCTTCCTAATAGAATTGAGAGCACTAAAAATATTTCTCACAATAATAGCATTCCTCTCCTTTTTATTGTTCACACTAATCTTCAATTTGACTAGTATACGTCCCATCTTCTATATCTATAACAATTGCACAAACATTTGACATTTCTCAACCAACATCTTGTGGCTAAAAAATTGATCAAAAAGTTTTGAATCCCACAACTGAATAGTTATTTATGATCTCTTGCCATCGAAATTGCTCATTATGTTCTCATCAATTTCAAGTAACCATTTAGTTGTTCTTGAAGGTCTCAATTTTGGAGTTTGTCTTTCTTCCTCCCAAGGGACTTCATTTCTCATATAATTTGGAGATGTGTTACATTGATTTGGTTCTTGTGTACCATTATCATTGTCAATTCCTTCATATTCAATCAGTGGATTGTCATTGACAATGTCCACACTTCCATTCTCCACATCTACATGTTCATTTTCAAAACCTACATTTTCATCTTCAATCCCTACATTCGCATTTTCAATATTATTGTCATAAATCATTTCAAATTCATGTTCTTCACTTGAAACCACATTCAAAGGTGGGTCTATGCTGACATCTTCATTAATATTTAACATACCTTGTCTCTTGTTCCGATGGGCAACCCTATTTATTTCTCTATACACTTCAATCTCTTCATTTGTGAGTTTCCTCTTCCATTTATGCTTTTGATGACTACTACTCCCCATAGTGAGATAAAAAAGGTGATGCAAAAAACTTTGGTAATAGAGAAAATCCAACCAAAAAGTGCAAAAAGTGGATTTTTGTCTTCTCTAAAGACAAAATGTGATTCTCTACAACTCGAGTCCCGTGTTTCTATAAAAAAATGTGCCTCTTTGGAGGTGGTGCAGGGGCACCAAGGATCTACAAACAAAACATGAAGACCATTGAGTCATTGAAGTCACCTATGGTGAATCAAAGGGAAAGGAGAGCAATGGGATTCTAAATGATGTAAATCCAATAAATTATCATGTATTGGCACCTATCAAGATTTAATTCCATGAAATGACATTTAAATGTATGGACTTGGTTTACATCTTTCAAAGGATAATTTGGTTGTAAAATGGACCATTAGTGTCCCAATGTGTCTAGGAGGTTTTAGGAGGTTAGTTAGGCATTAAATAAGTCTTATAAGTGTTTAACACACTTTAGAAGTTTTAGTGATGAAGTATAAATAGATTTTTATAGTTTAAAATTTCAAATATTTAAAATGTAACAACTAGTAGCCATTTAGGAGGGAAATGGGGTTTTTATTGTTTAAACACTTAACTAATCCCTCAAACAAATTGGAAGAGGTTGGGGAAGTTAATTTTTTTTATTTCTATTTGTATATGGACTCCATTTGTATGGGCATTAAGCATGGAGTGTATGGATAGGAACATGGGTTTCAATAAAATACATGTTTAGTCTACAACCTTGGTGTTCTATGCATTATTAAAAGGCTTTAATACTTATTGTTTTGGTTTTTAATTTCATTTTGGAATAGTAAGAAATCTCCAATCATTCATTACACTATTGAATGTATTGAGACCCACATAAAACCTATTCCATGCATTAAAGACTGGTAAAGCCAGTGATTGTGATTGCAAGTCTCTTAATACTTTGATGTAGCATTCTATTCTTCCTATAAACTGATTAGGTTAATAATTTTAAAGATGAAATAAGTTATTAGAAGGATAAATATCATACTTTGGAGGATTTGAGAGGCATTTGGCATGACTGTACCCTCCTGTACAATGGCTTGGACTGGTTTTTATTAGTTTTCCTTTTGTTTTGAAGTGTAACTTGTAACCTTGATCCTTTCCATGGACTCAAAGGCCTAGATTACATGGAAGGATGATATTAAAAATGTATCATAAGTTCTAATGATCTTTACTTATAGATATTTTGAGTAATGAAGTGATCACAACCTAATTAGTGAAGGTTTTCTAATGAAATCGATGGCTAAGGTATAGCAGTGGGAGATCGGGCTTAACAACATAGCCTTTTTATGATTTGAATAGTCTTGTATGGTAGTATGAATGATGCATCAATCACCAATTAATCCAATAAGTGTGTGGAAGGCTGAGATTGGCAAAGCCATAGAATCAAGGGTTTGAAGTAACCAAATTGGGGCTTTTGGGGTGCCAGATGTTTTGGGTCTAATTCCTCTTAGGATTAGATGTTTTGAGTCATTTAATGATACAGTTCAAGAGTTGAGACCTAGGAGACATTTCTATGATATATTTTCTTTGTTAAATCATAAAGTTTATAATGTGATTGCAAGGGTATAGGTAGAGTACTACAAGTTGGTTTGAGAGAACAATACCTAAATTTGGGATATGTTTTGATATGGAAAAAAGGGTGTTTGATTATGCATTGAGTTCTTCTAGTGTTTTGGGAAGTTGAAGTGTTTGAAGACCAAAAAGATCACTGTAGGGCTACAAGGTTGATTCATTAGGCCTCTAGGACTGTTTAGAGACATTTTCCCATTGCGAGTAGGAGATAAGTCTATAAACCTTGAAACCACTTTAATATATCCTCATATACCTCAGATACATCAAATCTATCATTGGTTTTCATTTAGAGTAACCTTGGTTGAGTTGAGTCTCTTAAAGCCTTTGGGCACTTAAACAAAGTTGTGAGTTTTCAAGCCAAATAAGAGTAATTTATCTAGTTTATCAGTCCACCACCCTTTCCTCTACATCAAGTGGTATCAAAGCTTAGGGAAATGTATTATGGAATGTTTGTATTTGTCTTGTGAAGTTGGTTCTTGAATCCTTTAGTTAAGACCTTGAAGTAGAAACATCCTTTAAGGTGTAGCCCTGAGTTGATTCATTCGCCAAGTTGATCAAAGAACCATGAATGTAGGAGAGGATGGGTATTTACCTACAAGGAGGACCAACACAAAGTTGGAAAGGATTGTGAAAGAAAAATTGGTAGATAACAAGAAGCTAAATGCAACCCTTAAGCAAGAGAAGGAGGAGAAAGCTGAGAAAGATAAAGAGATGAGAATCATGATGGGAAGAATATTGTCCTTAGAGAGGAGGGACAAGAGCATCAGAAAAGATGATGAATTTATATTTGAAGAAGAAGAGGAAATCCAAGAGGAAGAACCATTAGATTCTGATGAACTGAAGATGGCTAAGTTTTCTAAAGTCATCAAGAGTGGTGATACAAGGGCAAGAGTTGATTTGCCTACATATGGAGGGAAGATGGATGATGAAGAGCTGATTGATTGGTTCAGTGCCATGGATAATTTCTTTGAGTGCAAGGATGTGGAAGAGAGTTAGAAGTTGAAGGTTACAAAGTCCAAACTGAAAGGACATGCTTTTCTATAGTGGGATTGTGTTTAGGAAGATATATGGAAGAATGGGAAAGCCAGGATTACATCTTGGTATACAATGATGGATAAGATGAAGGCAATTTTTTTTCCAAATGACTATATGGTTCAGTTATACAAGAAGATGAAAAGTCTTAAGAAAAAATACATGGATGTGCAAAGGTATACTAGAGAGTTTCACAAACTAGACATAAGGGTAAGTCATGATGAAGATATGGATGAGAAGATTGCAAGGTACATGGGGGGACTTAGGCTCAACATACAGGATGAAATTAGTCTTGCTACCCCTAGGTCTATTGAAGAATGCTATAAGCTGGCCATTAAGGTTGAGGAAAATATTAAAAGAATGCAAGAGAGGAAAAGTATTATGAGAGGAGGATCTTCTATGAGGGGAAGAGGAGGTAGAGGCAGCACTAATTTTTAGAATCACAATGAGAAAGACAAGGACAATCCCTACTCATCGGATACAAGAGGTGGGTATAGAGGTGGAAGAAGTGGAGGAAGAGGCAATGGAATGTTCACAGGTAGGTGCTTCCATTATAATGAAGTGGGTCATCAATCTTTTAGGTGTCCCAAGTGGATTGAAGACAAAGGAAAAGAAATAATAGTGAATTTGGTGGAAGAAGACACAAGAAAGGAAGAGAAGCAAGAACCTATCTTGGCATTACAAGAAGAGGGAGAGTACCTATTCATGGGGAGAAATCAGGTATCCTACAATCCAAGCATATTCAGGTCCAATTGTTTGATTCAAGGTAAATTATGTAGACTCATTATAGACTCAGGTCCAAGTCATAATGTTGTGTCTCATGAGGTTGTTAGGAAGTTGAATTTGAAAATATTTTTACATCCTAAGCCATATTATGCTACTTGGGTGAATGTGGATCAGAATTTGTTAGTTAGTACTCAAGTTATGATTGAGTTTTGAGTTGGAAAGTACATGGATAAGGTGTTATGTGATGTTATGGATATGAGTTGTGGACACTTGATTATAGGTAGGTCTTGGAAATGATCAAGATACGTAATTCAAGATGATTTCACTAATAAGTATTTGGTTTACCATGAAGGCAAGAGGTACAAGTTGTAGTCCTTAGTGAGAAACCAAGAAGAACCAATTCTTATGTGTTTTGGGTAGGAGATAACAAAAAAAATTCAGTATGATACTGGATGGAAGAAGGGTACACAAGTACAATCAAGAGGCTACTATGAATGTCCTAATGGTGGAGAGCTTTGGGACTTAGCCTTTATGTAAGTTGGGACCATAAAGTGTCCTATGATGTAGCTAGAGCATAGCAAGGGGGTAGAGATGTTGGATTAGAGGTCTAATACATGCAAGGAATCAAAGAAGAAGGACTTCCATCCCTCTCACCGTCCTTCCCAAGGATAGTTAGCAAAACCATGTTTTTCTTTTAACAAGTTGTGTGTGAATGTAGGTTGGCAAGGTGTGAGAAAGAAGATTACTTTGGGGGATTACTTCACCCCTACATTGTAGAGATGCTTTAAGCCACACAACTCTTGGGACAAGATTTTTCTTGGAGGTGGGGAGTATGGTGTAGGGGCACCAAGGATCTACAAAAAAAACATGAAGATCATGAAGTCATTAACGTCACCTATGGTGAATCAAAGGGAAAATGAGAGAAATGGGATTCTAAATGATGTAAATTCAATAAATTATCATGTATTGGCACCTATCATGATTTAATGCCATGAAATGGCATTTAAATGTATGGACTTGGTTTACATCTTTCAAAGGATAATTTGGTTGTAAAATGGACCATTAGTGTCCCAATGTGTCTAGGAGGTTTTAGGAGGTTATTTAGGAATTAACTAAGTCTTATAAGTGTTTAACACACTTTAGAAGTTTTAGTGATCAAGTATAAATAGATTTTCATAGTTTAAAATTTCAAATATTTAAAATGTAACAGCTAGTAGCCATTTAGGAGGGAAATGCGGTTTTTATTGTTTAAACACTTAACTAATCCCTCAAACCATTGTAAGAGGTTGGGGAAGTTAAGTTTTGATTTCTATTTGTATTTAGACTCCATTTATATGGGCGTTAAGCCTGGAGTGTACAGACAGGAATAGGGGTTTCAATAAAATGCAAGTTTAGTTTACAACCTTGGTGTTCTATGCATTATTGAAAGGATTTAATACTTATTGTTTTGGTTTTGAATTTCATGTTGGAATAGTAAGAAATCTCCAATAATTCATTACATTGTTGAATGTATTGAGACCCACATAAAACCTGTTCCATGCGTTAAAGACTGGTAAAACCAGTGACTGCGATTGAAAGTCTCTTAATACTTTGAAGTAGCATTGTATTGTTCATGTAAACTGATTGGGTTAATGATTTGGAAGATGAAATAAGTTATTAGAAGGATAAATCTCATACTTTGGAGGATTTGAGAGGCATTTGGCATGACTGTACCCTCTTGTATAGTGGCTTGGACTGGTTTTTATTAGTTTTCCTTTTTTTCTAAGTATAACTTGTAACCTTGATCCTTTCCATGGACTCAAAGGCCTAGATTCAATGGAAGAATGATACTAAAAATGTATCATAAGTTCTAATTATCTTTACTTGTAGAAATTTTGAGTAATGAAGTGATCATAGCCTAATTAGTGAAGGTTTTCTAATGAAATTGATGGCTAAGGTATAGCAGTGGGAAAATGGGCTTAAAAATATAGCCTTTTTATGATTTGAAAACTCTTTTATGGTGGTATTAATGGTGAATAAATAACCAATTAAGCCAATAAGTGTGTGGAAGCACGAGATTGGCAAAGCTCTAGAATCAAGGGTTTGAAGTAACCAAATTGGGGATTTTGGGGTTCCAGATGTTTTGGGTCTAATTCCTATTAGGATTAGAGTTTTTGAGTCATTTAATGACACTATCCAAGAGTTGAGACCTTGGAGACATTTCTATGATATAGTTGCTTTGTTAAATCATCAAGTTTATACTATGATTATAGGGATACAAGCAAAGTACTACAAGTTGGTCCAAAAGACCAATACCTAAATTTGGGATATTTTTTGATATTGCCAAAAGGGTGTTTGATTATGAATTGATTTATTCTAGTGTTTTGGGAAGGTGCAGTGTTTGAAGACCAAAAAGGTCACTGGAGGGCTACAAGGCTAATTCATTAGGCCTCTAGGACTGTTTAGAGACATTTTTCCATTATGAGTAGGAGATAAGTTTAGAAACCTTGAAACCACTTTAATCTATCCTCATATACCTAAAATACATCAAATGCATCATTGGTTTGCATTTAGAGTAACCTTGGTTGAGTTGAGTCTCTTAAAGCCATTGGGCACTTAAAAAAAGTTGTGGGTTTTCAAGCCAAATAAGAGCAACTTATATAGTTTATCAATCCATCACCCTTTGCTCTACATTAGAAGGGACCCAGAGATTATAGTTTTTACTTTTCACCAGTAAATAGAATCGGATATCCAAAAATATCGAATATCTGAAATATCATATATCCAAAATCTCTCTCTCTCTCTCTCTCTCTCTCTCTCTCTCTCTCTCTCTCTCTCCCTCTCTCTCTCCCCTTCTCTCTATCTAATGTAGAGGTGACAATGTGGTGTCCTTCTAAGCCTCCTTCACACAATCTCCTACTTACTAGGTTCTAGGTTCTTCTAACCTTCACCAACCCTTGCTATGGATGGAAATCAATGAATTTACAACTCTGAAGTCTTCTCTAAGGCCTTTCTTCACCTTCTAGCAACTATCTTAGCTTTAAGGACTTATTCCAAAATTAAACCAAATGTTGGAACTCTTCACCAGTCAAGTTCCCTAACCAAACTAATAATTGGAATCTTGTATTTCATGATCAAATATAGGGAATCAATCATCAAATCACTCCTCCAATTCACACAAGGCTCTGATCACAAATTCACTTACAAATCCTTGTAGGTCTTCTACAATACTTCTGGGTGCATAGATATTGACTCCCAATGAGTCTTACAAAAGTAAGAATAGTTTTGGATACCATTTTTAGGGGTACATCAATCCCCAAAACACTTTGGCTTGATTCCACTCTTGCACTGCCTAACCACTTTTAGGTCATAGGCCTAATTGACCAAATTAGCCCTAGATTTCACCAAGGATGATTGAAAATGGGTTTGTAGAATCCATCTAAGTTTCTAGGAATATTTTGCTAGGAATAAGGTGTCTCAACCTTGGATAATTCCTATTCTTATTATTTGTTTTGTAAAATGTATTTCTTGCAAATAATGTTGATGTGTCAGCATCTTGAAGTGTGTTTAAGGAGATCATGGCTAAAATGGTTATGATGGATTCCTATAACACGTAAGAGCTATGTCAGGAAGATTCAATGACAGGTGAAGACATGTGGTAACTACTAAATTTGAGTACTGTACACTCTTCCCCAATCATGGGGTTCAGGGCATCGGCCCGAAATTTTTTTTGGGGTTCCTATTTTCTCAGAGAATGGTAAAACCCTAATACGGTTATCTTTGGGAGTAGCCCTAAAAAGTGAAGCCCATGATATAAGCTTTTTTAGGGTTGCAAAGAGATATGATGCGAGTGTATTGTTGGAACATTTTATGCTGCCGTGATTTGTCTTCAAGGGTTTAGAAATATTCTGAAAGAACTTGCATTGCAAGTGTATTGTAAGCTATAATAGTTTTGATCAATACATTGTGCAGGTTTTGGAGTGCTGGGGTTTTTACCGAAAGGTTTCCCCAGGGTATATCATTGTGTCATTCTCTATTTTTTTGTATATATGGTATGTGGTTGCAATATATTTGTTAAAGTAGTTAACGAATCTGAAATTGTAAGGATTTAAAAGAATTTGCACAATACTCTCCTATAGAGATTAGCGTAGGAAGCTATTTCCGCACCTGAGTTTCCTTACAAGTGGTATCAGAGCTTGATCAACTTTTGATCCTAGTTGTTGGGTAGGGTTTTTTGAGCTGATCTCAAGTTTGAGTGGGAGTTTTTTGCAGAGCATTCTAAATCTTATTTGTAGATTGAGATGGAAAGTTCATCATATGGAAGAATGGAGGTGGAAAAATTTAATGGCACTAATTTTGAGTTGTGAAAACTCACGATGGAAGACATGTTGGAAGATCGTGACCTATGGGAAGCAACTTCAAATGCTACAAGACCAGTAACCATAGCTCAAGCAGATTGGGATATCAAAGACCATAAAGCTAAGGGTCTCATAAGACTCTATTTAACCGATGTAGTTCTTTTGAATGTTCTAGATGAGAAAACCACAAATAGTTTGTGGGAAAGACTTGCGGCCATGTATCAGGCCAAATCTCTAGTGAACAAGTTGTTCCTGAGGAAGAAGTTGTACTCTCTATGAATGGAGGAAGGTGGATCCTTAACGGATCATTTAAATGTATTTAATCTGTTGGCTGTATAGTTGACATTAGCTGGTGTCAAGTTAGAGGAGGAGGATCATTGCTACACTCTTTTGTGTTCTTTACCAGATTCATGGGACCATCTTGTGATGGCTCTCAGAAGCATGTTAGTCACCTTCAAAATGGATGATGTGGTGTCTTCGCTGCTATTAGAGGAGATGCGAAGAAAGGCTTCCATTTCAAAAAAAGAAGCCCTTGCTGTTCATGGGAGATCCACTGAAAGAGGGAAGAAAAATGACAATAAGTCTGACAATAAGGGTAGATCCAAATCTCATGGGAAATCAAAGACTTCCAATAATTCCAAGGCAAAATGTTGGAACTGTGATAAATCTGGGCACTTCCGTAAAGACTGCAAAGAGCTGAAGAAGAAGAAGAAAGGTTTAGATTCAGCTTCAGAAAGATCTCAAGAAGATGGTGATGCATTCATCATAGCTTTGGCAGCCCATGCATCTGATGATGTGTGGTTGGTTGACTCAGGTGCATCTTTTCACATGACCTCTCATCAAAACTGGTTCTCAAAATATGAAGAGTTTGATGGTGGAAAGGTGTACTTGGGTGATGATTCTCACCTAAAAATAGTTGGATGTAGAAGGGTCACTATCAAATTTCCTGATGGATGAGTAAAGGGAATCAACAGAGTTATGCACATTTCGGGTTTGGCACAAAACCTATTATCTGTAAGTATGCTGAATGATGTAGGTGTGCAAGTTGTTTTTTCAAAAGAAGGATGCAAGATGATGAGAGGATAGATAGTGCTTGCAAGGGGTACTAGGAGAGGTACCTTATTTCAGCTAGATGCATGTATTCCTCTATGTAATATTTTTTCATCCTCACCATCTGAACAAGAAGTGAAGAAGTCTATGGCTATTGGTTCTGATGGTAGTGCAAACACTTTGGAAGGTAAGCTTCCTGTAGAAAAGACAATGTTGTGGCATATGAGATTTGGCCACATTGGTGAAAAGGGTCTCAAAACCCTGAAAAATAAAAATCTCATTGAGGGGTTAAATGATTGCAATCTTGAGTTTGACTTCTATGAACACTGTGTCTATGGTAAACAAAATCATGTTCAGTTTTACTCTAGTTCTCACAAATCTTCTGATGTTTTGGATCTTATTCATTCTGATGTATTTGGTCCTGTAAAAGTTCCTTCAATCTCCAAGTCTGTATTTTTTGTATCTTTCATAGATGATTACAGTAGAAGGACGTGGATTTATTTCCTTAAAAGTAAGACACAAGTATTTAGTCAGTTCAAGGAATTTAAAGCTCTTGTAGAGAATTAGACTAGTAAGAAGATTAAGTGTTTGAGAACTAACAATGGTGGTGAGTTTTGCTCAGTAGAGTTTGAACAGTTTTGTAAAGAACAAGGTATCAAGAGGCATAAGACAACTCCTTATACCCCACAGAAAAATGGAGCTATAGAGAGAATGAACAGGACACTAATGGATAAGGCTAGGAGTATACTTAGTGGAGCTAGTTTAGAACAAAGGTTTTGGGCTGAAGCAATGGCCACTACTTGCTATCTGGTTAACAGATCTCCTACATTAGCCCTTGTTGGTAAGACACCCATGGAGGTGTGGTCTGGTAAGAAGCCTTCAATTAGACATCTTCATGTTTTTGGTTGTGAAGCTTATGCACATGTTGCAAAGGAGAAAAGATCTAAGTTGGAAAACAAAGCTGTTAAATATATTTTCATTAGATACAGTGCTGGTGTGAAAGGATACAAGCTTTGGGATCCTGTGACTAGTAAGGTGTTGTATAGTAGAAATGTTATTTTCAGAGAGCTAACATCTTCTCCTATTGTGCTACAACCAGATGAAAAAGAAAAGAAAAAAGATGTTGTTCAGTTGCGTCCTACCCCTGAGAAGACCGAACAGAGAGACCATGTTGGGCCTAATGATGAGGAGAGCTCTAGGAGCTCTGATAGTTCAGAAGAAGAGGAAGAACAACCTCAACCAAAGCCCTTGAGGAGATCCATGAGAGAAAGAAAGAAACCAGAAAGGTTTGGTTATTCTATGTTAGATTCCAGTTGTGCCTTTGCTTTGATTACTAACACTGATGAGCCTAGATCTGTGAAAGAGGCTTTGGGCATGGAAGATGTAGGTTCCTAGATTAAGGTTATGGATGATGAGATGGCTTCATTGGAGAAAAACAAAACTTGGGACCTTGTACCTTTTCCTAAAGGGAGAAAATTTGTTGGCTGTAAATGGGTGTTCAAGAAGAAATTCTATGCAGATGGTAGTGTTGAAAGGTACAAAGCTAGATTGGTTGCAAAGGGGTATTCACAGGTAGAGAGAATAGATTATGTTGAAATATTCTCTCCTGTTGCAAAGTTGACATCCATTAGATTTCTGTTATCTCTTGCTACATCATATGATTTAGAGATAGAAAAGATGGATATGAAGATAGCTTTCCTTCATGGTGATTTGGAGGAAGAGATTTATATGTCACAGCCTGAGCACTACATTGTTAAAGGTAAAGAATCTTTAGTTTGTAGATTAAAGAAATCTCTATATCATTTGAAGCAATCTCCTAGGATGTGGTACCTTAAGTTTGATGCCTTTGTGTTGTAAATTGGATTTGTAAGATCAAAATCAGATCATTATGTTTATTTCAAAGTTGAAAATGATCACCTTCTTATTGTTGCATTATATGTTGATGATATGTTGCTATTTGGGAAGGGTAAGGGTATGATTTCTGATTTTAAATCTCAGTTGTCAGCACAGTTTGAGATGAAAGATCTTGGGGTAGCTAGGTACATCTTGGGTATGGAAATCAGTAGAGACAGGTCTAACAGAAAACTTTGGTTGAGTCAGAGTAAGTATGTGAAGTCTATGTTGGACAGGTTCAACATGGTAGATTGTAGACCACTATGTGTTCCTATTTCTGTGGGAACAAAGTTATCTGTAGATGATTGTCCAAAATCTCCTAGTGAGGTGGAGGACATGAGTAGAGTAGCTTATGCTAGTGCAGTTGGCAGTCTTATGTATGCTATGGTTTGTACTAGACCAAACATTGCCCAACTAGTGGGAGTCCTGAGTCAATTTATGGCTAACCCTGGATAGGTACATTGGGATGCAGTTAAGCGAGTATTCAAATATTTGAGGGGTACATTAGATTACTCCATATGTTATCATGGTAACTCTTCTGGATCTCTGCATTCAGTTTGTATTCATGGGTTTGTGGATTCAGATTGGGCAGGTGATATTGATAGCAGGAGATCCACTAGTGCTTATGTGTTCACTATGTTTGGTGGTGCCATTAGTTGGATGAGTAAGCGAAAACCTATGGTTGCTTTGTCCACTATAGAAGCTAAGTACATGGCTGCTCCTCATGCTTGTAAAGAAGCCATTTGGCTTAGAAGATTGTGTTCTAATGTTGGTGTTGATGCATAACAGATTACTATTTGGTGTGACAGTCAGAGTGCTATTTTCCTAGCAAAGAATCCAACTTTCCATGCCAAAACGAAGCACATTGATGTGCAGTTTCACTTTGTGAGAGATATGGTGGAAGATGGAAAGGTAAATTTGGAGAAGGTAGATACTGTGAAGAATGTTGTAGATGCATTAATGAAACTAGTGGGCACTAAAAAGTTCAGATGGTGTTCGGAGTCTATGGGCCTTTTGGTCTATAGCGGTTAGTTCCTGTTATGTTCTCGTTACTGTTACAAGGTGTTCAAAAAGTGGGAGAATGTTAGGAATAAGGTTTCTCAACCTTGGATAATTCCTATTCTTATTATTTGTTTTGTAAAATGTATTTCTTGTAAATAATGTTGATGTGTCAACATCTTGAATTGTGTTTAAGGAGATCATGGCTAAAATGGTTATGACAGATTCCTATGACACGTAAGAGCTATGTCAGGAAGATTCAATGATAGGTGAAGACATGTGGCAACTAATAAATTTGAGTACTATACACTCTTCCCCAATCGTGGGGTTCAGGACATTGGCCTAAAAAAATTTTTGGGGTTCCTATTTTCTTGGAGAATGGTAAAACCCTAATATGGTTATCTTTGGGAGTAGCCCTAAAAAGTGAAGCGCATGATATAAGCTTTTTTAGGGTTGCAAAGAGATATGATGCTAGTGTATTGTTGGAACATTTTATGCTACCATGATTTGTCTTCAAGGATTTAGAAATCTTCTGAAAGAACTTGCATTGCAAGTGTATTGTAAGCTGTAATAGTTTTGATCAATACATTGTACAGGTTTTGGAGTGCTGGGGTTTTTACCGAAAGGTTTCCCCAAGGTATATCATTGTGTCATTATATATTTTTTTATATGTATGGTATGTGGTTGCAATATCTTTGTTAAATTAGTTAACGAATCTGAAATTGTAAGGATTTAAAAGAATTTGCGCAATACTCTCCTATAGAGATTAGCGTAGGAAGTTGTTTCTGCACCTGAGTTTCCTTACATATTTTCCCTCCTATATCTATTCCAAAAAAACTCTTCAAACATTCATCTCACTAAGATCTTATTACGAATGAATGCAAAGTGTTTTGGTAGTCATTTTGTAGCAGTTGTTGCATTCATGACTTGGATTGTCATTGATGTCAACACAGTGATATTCAGGATATTAGCAGGAAAGTAGGTACAGTTTTGTTTTGCACACATTTTTTATTGTAGATTGGATTTTGCACAGATGATGGTATGTTCTTTTGTGTGTTATTAACCTATGGTTAAGAACACAAAAATAAATTCATTCATTTGTAAGAGTTATGAGCATTTTGGTGAAAGCAGTGTTTAGACAGTGTTTCTGTGTAGCGATGTTCATAAATCGGAGGATATCTCTTAGCTAGGATGGAATCTGATTTTGTGCAGTTAAAGGGATGTTGGAGACTCATTAATGATGACATGGTTCATAGTGCAAACTTTGAGGATATGTTTGGAGAAAGTTACAGTAACTAGAAGCTGACAGTTTTATGTGAATTCTATGTGTAGCGTGTAGAATTTATTATTTTGTAATTGAGGACGGACTCATTTGTAATTATTTGAGTTTTCTATATAAGAAGGAATTTTTTCCTTATTTTAATGTGTACTATGATGAGTGAGATGCGAATATATGCATGAAGTGAAGAAAAGAGCTAATTCAGTGATGAAGGAAGACTTGTGAGTACAGAGATCTAGAACTGTGATCTTGTGTAGCAGAGAGTGCAGTTTTGGCACATTGTGAAGGAGGTAATATATATTTCATATTATTCTATTGAATAATTCTAAGATCTTTTGGATAGTGGGTTTAGAGATCTTGCCTTGAAGCTGTTTGGGTAGTGGGTCCTTCTGTCTTCCATAAACTCTTAACCGGGTTAGAATCTTTTAACAGGGATTCAAAATCTCCTAATAGGGATTTATATGTACTGAATGTATTTCATAAGACTCCTAATAGGGTCCATCCTCTAACAAGAAACTTTCATATTAGTGCATCATTTTGTGGCCATCATTCCCACTGGGGTTTACTCTTTTCAAGAGGTTCCCTAGTTAACATATCTTGTGTTATTTTGCAATTGTGTATGATTATCTTTCTATGGTTGATCAGTACATTTATTATATTGTTTAAAGCTATTGAATGGATAAATTATCTGATAAATGATTCACCCCCCCCTCTTAGTTATCTTGGGGATCTTTACTTTCTAACAATTGGTATCAGAGCGGCAGGTCCTTGAAAGAAAAGTTTAATCAACTTAAGGAGATCCATGGCAAATTTCAGAAAAGAAAGCCCTAAGTTTGATGGTGTAAATTTTGATTGCTGGAAAGAAAAGATGAAGACACATCTATTGTGTTTAGGACCAAGTTATTGGTTGATTACAAAAAATGAGAAGACTATCATTGAGGAAGACAATCTAGAGGCAGGAACTAAAGATGAACTAGATCTATTCATGTGTAACATACTTGCAAGAGAAGCACTTTTATCAGCACTATCAGAGAATGAATATAGTCAGGTAAGATGTTTGAAAACATCTCATGCAATTTGGAAAGCTTTACATTCTACTTTTGAAGGTGATGAACATGCAAAGAAGGCTAGATTAAATAATTGGATTTGTGCATTTGAAGATATTAGAATGATGGAAGATGAATCTAGTAGAAGTTATATTGGTAGGATGTCTAAGATTGTGACAGGAATAAAGTCTTGTGGAGGTGATAAGACAAAGAATGAAGTGATATGGAAAATTCTGAGAAATTTGACACCAGTATTCAAGCAAACAACGCAGATGATTGAACAAGTGATACCTTGTACATTGAACTTTTCAAGAGAAACTCTTCTTGGAAGATTAGAAATAGCAGAGATGAACTTGAGATTATCAGGAGAGCTACCTAGAATGGAAATAGAATTTAGTGCTCTTAGCATTAGACCTACAAGAAGTACTAGTGTGAATGGAGATTATGCCAGCAGTAGCAGATCTGAGGAAGATAAGAAGATTGAAGAAGGTATTGCATTACTTGTAAAAAGAGAACCAGATGGTAAGAAAATCTTTAAATGTTGGACTTGTCAAGAATATGGTCATTTTGCATCTAAATGTCCTAAAAGAGTTAAGAAGTATAGAAGCAAATTTAAACCTAGGAGATCTAAAGAATGTTATTATGCAAATGATGAAGATTTTGAAGCAGGAACTGAAAAACATTTAACTGAAAGTGATAATGATAACTTTGAGGAAATAGGATTTGTAGCAATTAAAGAAGAAAGTTCTGAATCTAATAAAAGGGAAGAAAAAGCATTAGTTTCATAAGTTGAAAAGAAATCTGATTGGATTATAGACAGTGGTTGTTCACATCATATGACTGGAGATAAAAGAAAGTTTGTTAAGCTAGATAATTATGATGGAGGAATACTAAGGGTTGGTAACAATGCACCTTGTTTAATTAAGGGTATAGGATCTATTACTCTTGATGGAAAGACTAACACTGATGATGTTTACTTTGTTGATGGACTAAGACATAATCTACTAAATGTTGGACAATTGGCTGATAAGGGTTATCAAGTTTGGTTTTCTGAGAAAACTTGTGTGATAAAAGATAAAGATGGAAATCTGATTGGAAAAGGATCCAGAACCAGAGGTAATGTATTTCAGTTGAATCCTACTGAGATGACATGTTTGATAACTAGGATTGATGATAGTTGGTTATGGCATAAAAGGTTTTGTCATATAAACTTTGATAATATTGTCAAGGTGAGCACTACACTTGCGGTAATAGATTTACCTAGAATTATGAAACCTACTAACATGATTTGCAAAGAATGTATGATGGCAAAGCAGAAAAGGAGTTCATTTCTCAACAAGAAGTTCACATCAGCAGAGAAGTTGGAGATTGTTCATACAGACTTGAGTGGTCCTGATGCAAGAGCATCCTGGGTGTAAGAGCAATCTTGCATCACCCAAAAATATTTCTATTTTTGTATTCAATAAGGGCTATTTTGTGCAGAGCTACTATTTATGGAAAGTTACTATTTTTGGTAATTTTTGTATGTGCTCAGAATGATCTGATTTCTTTCTTGGAGGTTGATTTTGGTCATATAAGTCTGCCAGTAAAGTTTCATTGCCAGATCAAGTGTAGTTTCAAAGATATTGAAGATTTTCGGTATTGGCAGCAGGGTACAAAAACTTTGAACTCAGTTTTGAAGGCTTTAGAGGCCCCAGATGAGGTCAAAAATTTGGGTGACGGGCGCTTGCGCAGGTCAAGCCTGTAGAGCGCTTCGTGGCATTTCTGAAATGGGGTTATAGTGGCCGAGCGGGTCAACTGGTGATGACTTATGGTCTTCGGAAGTTGGGCCACCTGAAATGGCGAAAAATAATTTTCTTCAAAATTTCTGTTCGGGTTTCAAAGGTTATCTTGAGCCGACTATGATGTAATAAAATGTAAAATAAAATAATTCTAAGTTTGGTCGGCCTTATTGGCTAAAATTCTGGAACCTTCTCAGGCGGTGGATAATTGCCTATATAAGGAAGGCTGTATTATTGTCTTAGGCAGTTCAGAATAGTTTTGGGTAATAGTTCGAGGCTTTGTCCTACAGAATATTGTAAGGGAATGCCCATGTGGCTTTGCATGTTGTAATTCTGAAAATTTGTAATTCCACATTTGTGGAGATAATAAGAAGCCAATTTTCTGTTCTTGCATATTATTGTTGTTGTTTCCCTATGTCTGTTATGTGTTTGTGGTATTAAGGGGAGCACCCTTCATCAAGTGGTATCAGAGCAGGAGTTCTTGAGTGTGTAAACAGATCACCGACTGTGAGGCAGTTTGCACCAGGACCGTGGCTAGGGTTTCAGCGTGCATCGCGAAAATGCCTCCACGAAGGGAACGTGGTGGAAGAGCTGGTGTTGTGACACCCGAGGTTAGAGAGCTGCAGAGACAAGTGCGAGCATTGCAAGAAGAGATTCGTAGAGGAATGAATCTTAATGTCAGAGATGAAAGCGAGGATGAAGCCGAAGAAGAATATCAAGAAGGAGAAGTTGAAATTGTGAACCAGGAGGAAGAAAGACTTTTTCAGGCGATTTCCAAGATTGGGAAAAGACCTAAGATTGAGGTTCCTACATTTTCTGGAAATCTTAACCCAGAGGAATTGATCGACTGGATCAATGAATGTGAGGAATATTTTGAGTATGAAGATGTTGAAGATCCTGATAGGGTCAAATTTGCGAAGGCCAGATTGAAAGGTCAAGCGAAGATCTGGTGGCAAGAAATTCAATTGGAGCGAAATAGAAGAGGGAAAGATAAAATCACAAGATGGGATCGGATGGTGGATAAGTTGAAGCGACAGTTCATTCCTGTTGATTACGAGCTTGACCTACTGAAAAAAATGCAAAGTTTGAAGCAAGCAGGAAGATCTGTTCAGGAGTATATAGAGGAGTTCTATCGACTTCTCATCAGAACAGGCCATGCAGAAGCTGATAAAGAGAAAGTTGCCCGATACCTTAATGGGTTAAGGCCAAGCATTCAGGAGGAGCTGAATCTGGTTCGAATGAACAGTATTGAAGAGGCATACCAGTTTGCCCTAAAAGTAGAGGAAAAGCTGAACAAGAAGTTTGAGAGAAGACAAAATGGAAGAGGTCGCGGTGGACGATCTGGTGGACGGTCATATGGTGGCCGAAATGAAGATCCGAAAAAGAAGGATGAGGCCAGTAGCAGTCAAAATCAGCGAGGAAATAATTCCAATCGCTTCCAGGATCAGAATAATAGAGATCCGAAAGGAAGAGGAAGAGGACAAGGATCTGGAAGAGGTGGCTTCCGTGGAACATGTTTTCACTGTGGAGAAGAAGGTCATAGGGCATTTGAATGTCCTCAGCACCAAGGCAGAACAGACTGGAGAAATGAAGGCTAGGCCAGAGTTGCGCATGTAGATGAAGATGCCAGATCATCAAATTCTGAAGATGCTGAAAGAGGAGAAACGTTGATTAACAGAAGAGTCCTGTTGAGTGGTGAGAATGAACCTGAGCAAAGGAGGAGCCTGTTTCACACCAGGTGCAAGTGTGAAGGTAAATGTTGTGATGTGATCATTGATAGTTGAAGCACTGACAATTTGGTGTCAGAAGAGATGGTGACAAAGTTGAAACTCAAGAGACAGAAACACACACATCCATATCGGATTGCCTGGGTACAGGATGACCACAAGGTCATGGTCAATGAACAATGCCTAGTGAAGTTCAAGATCGGCGGGTACCAAGATGAGGTACTATGTGATATCATCTCTATGGATGCATGTCATATGTTATTGGGTAGACCGTGGCAATTTGATAGATGTGCTGTACACGATGGTCGTGCGAATACCTATTCCCTGACAAAGGATGGAGTGCGACATAAGCTAAAGCCATTGAAGGAGACTGAAGAAAAGGTATGTGGTAATGCAAGGATAACTTTTGTTGATGGAAGGAAATTCCTAGATGGTATGAGGCATGAGCATGTATGTTTTGCTTTAATTCCAAAAGCTGGTAAAGAGGAAGTAGAAGATGTTCCTGTAGAAGTTGTAGATTTGTTGAATGAGTTCCAGGATATTGTATCCGATAACGTGCCTGATGGATTACCACCAGTCAGGAAGATCAGTCATCAGATGGACTTGATCCTAGGAGCGAGTTTGCCGAATAAGGCAGCACACAGAATGACACCTGTAGAAAGTGAGGAGTTGAACAGACAAGTACATGAACTGTTACAGAAAGGTTTGATCCGTGAGAGTCTGAGTCCCTGTGCTGTACCAGCGGTATTAGCACCAAAGAAGAATAGAGAATGGAGGATGTGTACAGATTCTAGGGCAATAAACAAGATCACAATCAAGTACAGGTTTCCATTGCCACGAATGGATGATATTATGGACTGTTTGAGTGGAGCTGTGTATTTCTCAAAGATAGATCTGAAGAGTGGATATCATCAGATTCGGATCAGAGAAGGAGATGGATGGAAGACTACCTTCAAGACAAAGGAAGGACTGTATGAGTGGTTAGTCATGCCTTTTGGGCTAACCAATGCACCGAGCACTTTCATGCGGCTCATGAACGAGGTTCTGAAAGAATTTTTGGGTAAGTTTTCCATTGTTTACTTAGATGATATTTTGATCTTTAGTAAGACATTGGATGAGCATATGATGCATATTCGTATGGTATTTGAGAAGTTGAGAGAAGAGAAATTGTTGATTAATTTGAAGAAGTGCAGTTTTGTGAAGAAAGAGTTAGTGTATTTGGGATTTGTAGTTTCAGCAGAAGGTCTAAAAATGGACCCAGAGAAGGTGCAAGCTATCTTTGAATGGCCTACTCCAAGGAGTGCTGCTGAGGTAAGATATTTTCACGGTCTAGCTAGCTTTTACAGAAAGTTTATCAGAAATTTTAGCAGTATTTGTGGACCTTTGACTGAAACAATGAGAGGGGATAGAAAAGAGTTTAAGTGGACTAATGGGGCAGAAAAGAGTTTTCAATTGTTGAAACAAAAAGTTACAGAACAACCTGTTTTAGCACTTCCAGATTTTAATAAGGTGTTTCAAGTAGATTGTGATGCTAGTGGTACTGCAATAGGAGCTGTTATGAGCCAAGAAGGTAAACCTGTTGCGTATTTCAGTGAGAAGTTAAATGATGCCAAGAGAAAATATTCTGTTTATGATCAGGAATTTTATGCTATAGTTCAGGCATTAAAGAAGTGGAGACATTATCTGCTTCCTAAGGAGTTTGTTTTGTATACTGATCATCAAGCTTTGCAATATTTGAATAGTCAAGGAAAATTGAATCAAAGGCATTTGAAATGGGTCGAGTTTTTGTAGAGTTATACATTTGTTTTGAAACATAGGAGTGGAAAGTCTAATAGGGTTGCAGATGCTCTTAGCAGAAGGCAACTATTGCTGACAGAAATGCAGATTGAAGTGGTTTGGTTCAAAGAACTCAAGAATTTGTATCCAGAGGATCCTGATTTTGGTGAAGCTTGGAAAGCTTGTACAGAACCTGTTACTCTAGACAGGACAAAATGGTTGGATTTCATCATCCAGGATGATATGCTATTTAGAGGGAGTCAGTTGTGCATTCCATGAAGTTCTATGAGGGAGAATCTCATCAAGGAGAAGCATAGCGGAGGATTGGCTGGATATTTTGGTCGTGATAAAACCCTTGGTTTGGTTAGTGAGAATTATTATTGGCCACAGTTGCAGCAAGATGTGAAGAAGTTTGTACAGAGTTGCAGAGTATGTCAGATGGCGAAAGGAGTGAAGCAGAATACAGGATTGTATCAGCCATTACCCGTACCAGAGAAGCCTTGGGAGGATATCAGCATGGACTTTGTTCTTGGTTTACCGAGGACACAGCGGGGACATGATTCAATTTTTGTGGTGGTTGACAGATTCTCAAAGATGGCACATTTCATTCCCTGCAAGAAGACTAATGATGCTATTCATGTAGCCGAATTGTTTTTCAGAGAAGTAGTGAGACTTCATGGTTTGCCGAAGACCATAGTTTCAGATCGGGACACTAAGTTTGTTGGATATTTTTGGCGTACATTGTGGAAGAAGTTGAAGACAAATTTGAAGTTTAGTTCATCACATCATCCACAGACTGATGGATAGGCAGAGGTGGTGAATAGGAGTTTGGGAAATTTGCTGAGATGTTTGGTTGGAGATAAGCCAGCAGGATGGGATTTGATTTTACCACAGGCAGAATTTGCATACAATAATTCTGTCAACAGGAGCACTGGTAAATCACCATTCCAGATTGTATATGGAAGTAGTCCAAGAAATGCATCTGAATTGAAAAAGATAAATAAAGGAGAAATAAGTAGTGCTGACGCTGAGGATTTTGCAGAACACTTGAAGAACATCCATGAGGAGGTGAGGAAGCATATTACCAAGATGAACGCACAGTATAAGGCTAAGGCAGATGAGAAAAGGAGGTATAAGGAATTTCAGGTTGGTGATGAAGTCATGGTTCATTTGCGGAAGGAGCGGTTTCCAGTTGGTACATATAACAAGTTGAAAATGAAGAAGTTTGGACCATGTAAGATATTGAAGAAGCGTGATTCAGGAAATGCATATGAGGTAGAATTGCCTACTGAGCTAAATATTTCACCAGTTTTTAACATTTCAGATCTGACAAAGTATCATGAAGGAGGTGTTGAAGATGAGATCATAGCAGCACAGTGGAGTATTCCAGAAACTAGTTCAGATATCAAGGAGATTGAAGACATACTGGACAGTCATGTTGGCAGAAGCACAAGGAATAGGACATATGAAGAATATTTGGTCAAATAGAAAGGACGACCTGTTGAAGATTCATCATGGCTAACAAAGGAGGAGGTTAACGGTCTTGGTTTTCCTCTGCACGCCTGAGTCGTGACTGGGTCACTTCTCAAATTACCCCGGGTGTCTGATGCAGGAGCATCCTGGGTGTAAGAGCAATCTTGCATCACCCAAAAATATTTTTGTTTTTGTATTCAATAAGGGCTATTTTGTGCAGAGCTGCTATTTATGGAAAGTTACTATTTTTGGTAATTTTTGTATGTGCTCAGAATGATCTGATTTCTTTCTTGGAGGTTGATTTTGGTCATATAAGTCTACCAGTAAAGTTTCATTGCCAGATCAAGTGTAGTTTCGAAGATATTGAAGATTTTCGGTATTGGCAGCAGGGTACAGAAACTTTGAACTCAGTATTGAAGGCTTTAGAGGCCCTGGATGAGGTCAAAAATTTGGGTGACAGGCGCTTGCGCAGGTCAAGCCTGTAGAGCGCTTCGTGGCGTTTCCGAAATGGGGTTATAGTGGCCAAGCGGGTCAACTGGTGATGACTTATGGTCTTCGGAAGTTGGGCCACCTGAAATGGCGAAAAATAATTTTCTTCAAAATTTCTATTCGGGTTTCAAAGGTTATCTTGAGCCGACTATGATGTAATAAAATGTAAAATAAAATAATTCTAAGTTTGGTCGGCCTTATTGGCTAAAATTCTGGAACCTTCCCAGGCGGTGGATAATTGCCTATATAAGGAAGGCTGTATTATTGTCTTAGGCAGTTCAGAATAGTTCTGGGTAATAGTTCGAGGCTTTGTCCTACAGAATATTGTAAGGGAATGCCCATGTCGCTTTGCATGTTGTAATTCTAAAAATTTGTAATTCCACATTTGTGGAGATAATAAGAAGCCAATTTTCTGTTCTTGCATATTATTGTTGTTGTTTCCCTATGTCTGTTATGTGTTTGTGGTATTAAGGGGAGCACCCTTCATCAAGTGGTATCAGAGCAGGAGTTCTTGAGTGTGTAAACAGATCACCGACTGTGAGGCAGTTTGCACCAGGACCGTGGCTAGGTTTTCAGCGCGCATCGCGAAAATGGCTCCACGAAGGGAACGTGGCGGAAGAGCTGGTGTTGTGACACCCGAGGTTAGAGAGCTGCAGAGACAAGTGCGAGCATTGCAAGAAGATATTCGTAGAGGAATGAATCTTAATGTCAGAGACGAAAGCGAGGATGAAGCCGAAGAAGAATATCAAGAAGGAGAAGTTGAAATTGTGAACCAAGAGGAAGAAAGACTTTTTCGGGCGATTTCCAAGATTGGGAAAAGACCTAAGATTGAGGTTCCTACATTTTCTGGAAATCTTAACCCAGAGGAATTGATCGACTGGATCAATGAATGTGAGGAATATTTTGAGTATGAAGATGTTGAAGATCCTGATAGGGTCAAATTTGCGAAGGCCAGATTGAAAGGTCATGCGAAGATCTGGTGGCAAGAAATTCAATTGGAGCGAAATAGAAGAGGGAAAGATAAAATCACAAGATGGGATCGGATGGTGGATAAGTTGAAGCGACAGTTCATTCCTGTTGATTACGAGCTTGACCTACTGAAAAAAATGCAAAGTTTGAAGCAAGCAGGAAGATCTGTTCAGGAGTATACAGAGGAGTTCTATCGACTTCTCATCAGAACAGGCCATGCAGAAGCTGATAAAGAGAAAGTTGCCCGATACCTTAATGGGTTAAGGCCAAGCATTCAGGAGGAGCTGAATCTGGTTCGAATGAACAGTATTGAAGAGGCATACCAGTTTGCCCTAAAAGTAGAGGAAAAGCTGAACAAGAAGTTTGAGAGCAGACAAAATGGAAGAGGTCGCGGTGGACGATCTGGTGGACGGTCATATGGTGGCCGAAATGAAGATCCGAAAAAGAAGGATGAGGCCAGTAGCAGTCAAAATCAGCGAGGAAATAATTCCAATCGCTTCCAGGATCAGAATAATAGAGATCAGAGAGGAAGAGGAAGAGGACAAGGATCTGGAAGAGGTGGCTTCCGTGGAACATGTTTTCACTATGGAGAAGAAGGTCATAGGGCATTTGAATGTCCTCAGTGCCAAGGCAGAACAGACCGGAGAAATGAAGGCCAGGCCAGAATTGCGCATGTAGATGAATATGCCAGATCATCAAATTCTGAAGATGCTGAAAGAGGAGAAACGTTGATTAACAGAAGAGTCCTGTTGAGTGGTGAGAATGAACCTGAGCAAAGGAGGAGCCTGTTTCGCACCAGGTGCAAGTGTGAAGGTAAATGTTGTGATGTGATCATTGATAGTTGAAGCACTGACAATTTGGTGTCAGAAGAGATGGTGACAAAGTTGAAACTCAAGAGACAGAAACACCCACATCCATATCGGATTGCCTGGGTACAGGATGACCACAAGGTCATGGTCAATGAACAATGCCTAATGAAGTTCAAGATTGGCGGGTACCAAGATGAGGTACTATGTGATATCATCTCTATGGATGCATGTCATATGTTATTGGGTAGACCGTGGCAGTTTGACAGATGTGCTGTACACGATGGTCGTGCGAATACCTATTCCCTAACAAAGGATGGAGTGCGACATAAGCTAAGGCCATTGAAGGAGACTGAAGAAAAGGTATGTGGTAATGCAAGGATAACTTTTGTTGATGGAAGGAAATTCCTAGATGGTATGAGGCATGAGCATGTATGTTTTGCTTTAATTCCAAAAGCTGGTAAAGAGGAAGTAGAAGATGTTCCTGTAGAAGTTGCAGATTTGTTGAATGAGTTCCAGGATATTGTATCCGATAACGTGCCTGATGGATTACCACCAGTCAAGAAGATCAGTCATCAGATGGACTTGATCCCAGAAGTGAGTTTGCCGAATAAGGCAGCACACAGAATGACACCTGTAGAAAGTGAGGAGTTGAACAGACAAGTACATGAACTGTTACAGAAAGGTTTGATCCGTGAGAGTCTGAGTCCCTGTGCTGTACCAGCGGTATTAGCACCAAAGAAGAATGGAGAATAGAGGATGTGTACAGATTCTAGGGCAATAAACAAGATCACAATCAAGTACAGGTTTCCATTGCCACGAATGGATGATATTATGGACTGTTTGAGTGGAGCTGTGTATTTCTCAAAGATAGATCTGAAGAGTGGATATCATCAGATTCGGATCAAAGAAGGAGATGGATGGAAGACTGCCTTCAAGACAAAGGAAGGACTGTATGAGTGGTTAGTCATGCCTTTTGGGCTAACCAATGCACCGAGCACTTTCATGCGGCTCATGAACGAGGTTCTAAAAGAATTTCTGGGTAAGTTTGCCATTGTTTACTTAGATGATATTTTGATCTTTAGTAAGACATTGGATGAGCATAATATGCATATTCGTATGGTATTTGAGAAGTTGAGAGAAGAGAAATTGTTGATTAATTTGAAGAAGTGCAGTTTTGTGAAGAAAGAGTTAGTGTATTTGGAATTTGTAGTTTCAGCAGAAGGTCTAAAAATGGACCCAGAGAAGGTGCAAGCTATCTTTGAATGGCCTACTCCAAGGAGTGCTACTGAGGTAAGATCTTTTCACGGTCTAGCTAGCTTTTACAGAAAGTTTATCAGAAATTTTAGCAGTATTTGTGGACCCTTGACTGAAACAATGAGAGGGGATAGAAAAGAGTTTAAGTGGACTAATGGGGCAGAAAAGAGTTTTCAATTGTTGAAACAAAAAGTTACAGAACAACCTGTTTTAGCACTTCCAGATTTTAATTAGGTGTTTCAAGTAGATTGTGATGCTAGTGGTACTGCAATAGGAGCTGTTATGAGCCAAGAAGGTAAACCTGTTGCGTATTTCAGTGAGAAGTTAAATGATGCCAAGAGAAAATATTCTGTTTATGATCAGGAATTTTATGCTATAGTTCAGGCATTAAAGAAGTGGAGACATTATCTGCTTCCTAAGGAGTTTGTTTTGTATACTGATCATCAAGCTTTGCAATATTTGAATAGTCAAGGAAAATTGAATCAAAGGCATTTGAAATGGGTCGAGTTTTTGTAGAGTTATACATTTGTTTTGAAACACAGGAGTGGAAAGTCTAATAAGGTTGCAGATGCTCTTAGCAGAAGGCAACTATTGCTGACAGAAATGCAGATTGAAGTGGTTGGGTTCAAGGAACTCAAGAATTTGTATCCAGAAGATCCTGATTTTGGTGAAGCCTGGAAAGCTTGTACAGAACCTGTTACTCTAGACAGGACAAAATGGTTGGATTTCATCATCCAGGATGATATGCTATTCAGAGGGAGTCAGTTGTGCATTCCACGAAGTTCTATGAGAGAGAATCTCATCAAGGAGAAGCATAGCGGAGGATTGGCTGGATATTTTGGTCGTGATAAAACCCTTGGTTTGGTTAGTGAGAATTATTATTGGCCACAGTTGCAGCAAGATGTGAAGAAGTTTGTACAGAGTTGCAGAGTATGTCAGATGGCGAAAGGAGTGAAGCAGAATACAAGATTGTATCAGCCATTACTCGTACCAGAGAAGCCTTGGGAGGATATCAGCATGGACTTTGTTCTTGGTTTACCGAGGACACAGCGGGGACATGATTCAATTTTTGTGGTGGTTGACAGATTCTCAAAGATGGCACATTTCATTCCCTGCAAGAAGACTAATGATGCTATTCATGTAGCCGAATTGTTTTTCAGAGAAGTAGTGAGACTTCATGGTTTGCCGAAGACCATAGTTTCAGATCAGGACACTAAGTTTGTTGGATATTTTTGGCGTACATTGTGGAAGAAGTTGAAGACAGATTTGAAGTTTAGTTCATCACATCATCCACAGACTGATGGACAGACAGAGGTGGTGAATAGGAGTTTGGGAAATTTGCTGAGATGTTTGGTTGGAGATAAGCCAGCAGGATGGGATTTGATTTTACCACAGGCAGAATTTGCATAAATAATTCTGTCAACAGGAGCACTGGTAAATCACCATTCTAGATTGTATATGGAAGTAGTCCAAGAAATGCATCTGAATTGAGAAAGATAGATAAAGGAGAAATAAGTAGTGCTGAAGCTGAGGATTTTGCAGAACACTTGAAGAACATCCATGAGGAGGTGAGGAAGCATATTACCAAGATGAACGCACAGTATAAGGCTAAGGCAGATGAGAAAAGGAGGTATAAGGAATTTCAGGTTGGTGATGAAGTCATGGTTCATTTGCGGAAGGAGCGGTTTCCAGTTGGTACATATAACAAGTTGAAAATGAAGAAGTTTGGACCATGTAAGATATTGAAGAAGCGTGATTCAGGAAATGCATATGAGGTAGAATTGCCTACTGAGCTAAATATTTCACCAGTGTTTAACATTTCAGATCTGACAGAGTATCATGAAGGAGGTGTTGAAGATGAGATCACAGCAGCACAGTGGAGTATTCCAGAAACTAGTTCAGATATCAAGGAGATTGAAGACATACTGGACAGTCGTGTTGGCAGAAGCACAAGGAATAGGACATATGAAGAATATTTGGTCAAATGGAAAGGACGACCTGTTGAAGATTCATCATGGCTAACAAAAGAGGAGGTTAACCATCTTATTTTTCCTCTGCACGCCTGAGTCGTGACCGGGTCATTTCTCAAATTACCCCGGGTGTCTGATGCAGGAGCATCCTGGGTGTAAGAGCAATCTTGCATCACCCAAAAATATTTTTGATTTTGTATTCAATAAGGGCTATTTTGTGCAGAGCTGCTATTTATGGAAAGTTACTATTTTTGGTAATTTTTGTATGTTCTCAGAATTATCTGATTTCTTTCTTGGAGGTTGATTTTGGTCATATAAGTCTGCCAGTAAAGTTTCATTGCCAGATCAAGTGTAGTTTCGAAGATATTGAAGATTTTCGGTATTGGCAGCAGGGTACAGAAACTTCGAACTCAGTATTGAAGGCTTTAGAGGCCCCGGATGAGGTCAAAAATTTGGGTGACGGGTACTTGCGCAGGTCAAGCCTGTAGAGTGCTTTGTGGCGTTTCCGAAATGGGGTTATAGTGGCCCAGCGGGTCAACTGGTGATGACTTATGGTCTTCGGAAGTTGGGCCACCTGAAATGGCGAAAAATAATTTTCTTCAAAATTTCTGTTCGGGTTTCAAAGGTTATCTTGAGCGGACTATGATGTAATAAAATGTAAAATAAAATAATTCTAAGTTTGGTCGGCCTTATTGGCTAAAATTCTGGAACCTTCCCAGGCGGTGGATAATTGCCTATATAAGGAAGGCTGTATTATTGTCTTAGGTAGTTCAGAATAGTTCTGGGTAATAGTTCGAGGCTTTGTCCTACAGAATATTGTAAGGGAATGCCCATGTGGCTTTGCATGTTGTAATTTTGAAAATTTGTAATTTCACATTTGTGGAGATAATAAGAAGCCAATTTTCTATTCTTGCATATTATTGTTGTTGTTTCCCTATGTCTGTTATGTGTTTGTGGTATTAAGGGGAGCACCCTTCATCAAGTGGTATCAGAGCAGGAGTTCTTGAGTGTGTAAACAGATCGCCGACTGTGAGGCAGTTTGCACCAGGACCGTGGCTAGGGTTTCAGCGCGCATCGCGAAAATGCCTCCACGAAGGGAACGTGGCGGAAGAGCTGGTGTTGTGACACCCGAGGTTAGAGAGCTGCAGAGACAAGTGCAAGCATTGCAAGAAGAGATTCGTATAGGAATGAATCTTAATGTCAGAGACGAAAGCGAGGATGAAGCCGAAGAAGAATATCAAGAAGGAGAAGTTGAAATTGTGAACCAGGAGGAAGAAAGACTTTTTCGGGCGATTTCCAAGATTGGAAAAAGACCTAAGATTGAGGTTCCTACATTTTCTGGAAATCTTAACCCAGAGGAATTGATCGACTGGATCAATGAATGTGAGGAATATTTTGAGTATGAGGATGTTGAAGATCCTGATAGGGTCAAATTTGCGAAGGCCAGATTGAAAGGTCATGCGAAAATCTGGTGGCAAGAAATTTAATTGGAGCGAAATAGAAGAGGGAAAGATAAAATCACAAGATGGGATCGGATGGTGGATAAGTTGAAGCGACAGTTCATTCCTGTTGATTACGAGCTTGACCTACTGAAAAAAATGCAAAGTTTGAAGCAAGCAGGAAGATCTGTTCAGGAGTATACAGAGGAGTTCTATCGACTTCTCATCAGAACAGGCCATGCAGAAGCTGATAAAGAGAAAGTTGCCCGATACCTTAATGGGTTAAGGCCAAGCATTCAGGAGGAGCTGAATCTGGTTCGAATGAACAGTATTGAAGAGGCATACCAGTTTGCCCTAAAAGTAGAGGAAAAGCTGAACAAGAAGTTTGAGAGCAGACAAAATGGAAGAGGTCGCGGTGGACGATCTGGTGGACGGTCATATGGTGGCCGAAATGAAGATCCGAAAAAGAAGGATGAGGCCAGTAGCAGTCAAAATCAGCGAGGAAATAATTCCAATCGCTTCCAGGATCAGAATAATAGAGATCAGAGAGGAAGAGGAAGAGGACAAGGATCTGGAAGAGGTGGCTTCCGTGGAACATGTTTTCACTATGGAGAAGAAGGTCATAGGGCATTTGAATGTCCTCAGTGCCAAGGCAGAACAGACCGGAGAAATGAAGGCCAGGCCAGAATTGCGCATGTAGATGAATATGCCAGATCATCAAATTCTGAAGATGCTGAAAGAGGAGAAACGTTGATTAACAGAAGAGTCCTGTTGAGTGGTGAGAATGAACCTGAGCAAAGGAGGAGCCTGTTTCGCACCAGGTGCAAGTGTGAAGGTAAATGTTGTGATGTGATCATTGATAGTGGAAGCACTGACAATTTGGTGTCAGAAGAGATGGTGACAAAGTTGAAACTCAAGAGACAGAAACACCCACATCCATATCGGATTGCCTGGGTACAGGATGACCACAAGGTCATGGTCAATGAACAATGCCTAGTGAAGTTCAAGATCGGCGGGTACCAAGATGAGGTACTATGTGATATCATCTCTATGGATGCATGTCATATGTTATTGGGTAGACCGTGGCAGTTTGACAGATGTGATGTACACGATGGTCCTGCGAATACCTATTCCCTGACAAAGGATGGAGTGCGACATAAGCTAAAGCCATTGAAGGAGACTGAAGAAAAGGTATGTGGTAATGCAAGGATAACTTTTGTTGATGGAAGGAAATTCCTAGATGGTATGAGGCATGAGCATGTATGTTTTGCTTTAATTCCAAAAGCTGGTAAAGAGGAAGTAGAAGATGTTCTTGTAGAAGTTGCAGATTTGTTGAATGAGTTCCAGGATATTGTATCCGATAACGTGCCTGATGGATTACCACCAGTCAGGAAGATCAGTCATCAGATGGACTTGATCCTAGGAGCGAGTTTGCCGAATAAGGCAGCACACAGAATGACACCTGTAGAAAGTGAGGAGTTGAACAGACAAGTACATGAACTGTTACAGAAAGGTTTGATCCGTGAGAGTCTGAGTCCCTGTGCTGTACCAGCGGTATTAGCACCAAAGAAGAATGGAGAATGGAGGATGTGTACAGATTCTAGGGCAATAAACAAGATCACAATCAAGTACAGGTTTCCATTGCCACGAATGGATGATATTATGGACTGTTTGAGTGGAGCTGTGTATTTCTCAAAGATAGATCTGAAGAGTGGATATCATCAGATTCGGATCAGAGAAGGAGATGGATGGAAGACTACCTTCAAGACAAAGGAAGGACTGTATGAGTGGTTAGTCATGCCTTTTGGGCTAACCAATGCACCGAGCACTTTCATGCGGCTCATGAACGAGGTTCTGAAAGAATTTCTGGGTAAGTTTGCCATTGTTTACTTAGATGATATTTTGATCTTTAGTAAGACATTGGATGAGCATATGATGCATATTCGTATGTTATTTGAGAAGTTGAGAGAAGAGAAATTGTTGATTAATTTGAAGAAGTGCAGTTTTGTGAAGAAAGAGTTAGTGTATTTGGGATTTGTAGTTTCAGCAGAAGGTCTAAAAATGGACCCAGAGAAGGTGCAAGCTATCTTTGAATGGCCTACTCCAAGGAGTGCTACTGAGGTAAGATCTTTTCACGGTCTAGCTAGCTTTTACAGAAAGTTTATCAGAAATTTTAGCAGTATTTGTGGACCCTTGACTGAAACAATGAGAGGGGATAGAAAAGAGTTTAAGTCGACTAATGGGGCAGAAAAAAGTTTTCAATTGTTGAAACAAAAAGTTACAGAACAACCTGTTTTAGCACTTCCAGATTTTAATAAGGTGTTTCAAGTAGATTGTGATGCTAGTGGTACTGCAATAGGAGCTGTTATGAGCCAAGAAGGTAAACCTGTTGCGTATTTCAGTGAGAAGTTAAATGATGCCAAGAGAAAATATTCTGTTTATGATCAGGAATTTTATGCTATAGTTCAGGCATTAAAGAAGTGGAGACATTATCTGCTTCCTAATGAGTTTGTTTTGTATACTGATCATCAAGCTTTGCAATATTTGAATAGTCAAGGAAAATTGAATCAAAGGCATTTGAAATGGGTCGAGTTTTTGTAGAGTTATACATTTGTTTTGAAACACAGGAGTGGAAAGTCTAATAGGGTTGCAGATGCTCTTAGCAGAAGGCAACTATTGCTGACAGAAATGCAGATTGAAGTGGTTGGGTTCAAGGAATTCAAGAATTTGTATCCAGAGGATCCTGATTTTGGTGAAGCCTGGAAAGCTTGTACAAAACCTGTTACTCTAGATAGGAAAAAATGGTTGGATTTCATCATCCAGGATGATACGCTATTCAGAGGGAGTCAGTTGTGCATTCCACAAAGTTCTATGAGGGCGAATCTCATCAAGGAGAAGCATAGCGGAGGATTGGCTGGATATTTTGGTCGTGATAAAACCCTTGGTTTGGTTAGTGAGAATTATTATTGGCCACAGTTGCAGCAAGATGTGAAGAAGTTTGTACAGAGTTGCAGAGTATGTCAGATGGCGAAAGGAGTGAAGCAGAATACAGGATTGTATCAGCCATTACCCGTACCAGAGAAGCCTTGGGAGGATATCAGCATGGACTTTGTTCTTAGTTTACCGAGGACACAGCGGGGACATGATTCAATTTTTGTGGTGGTTGACAGATTCTCAAAGATGGCACATTTCATTCCCTGCAAGAAGACTAATGATGCTATTCATGTAGCCGAATTGTTTTTCAGAGAAGTAGTGAGACTTCATGGTTTGCCGAAGACCATAGTTTCAGATCGGGACACTAAGTTTGTTGGATATTTTTGGCGTACATTGTGGAAGAAGTTGAAGACAGATTTGAAGTTTAGTTCATCACATCATCCACAGACTGATGGACAGACAGAGGTGGTGAATAGGAGTTTGGGAAATTTGCTGAGATGTTTGGTTGGAGATAAGCCAGCAGGATGGGATTTGATTTTACCACAGGCAGAATTTGCATACAATAATTCTGTCAAAAGGAGCACTGGTAAATCACCATTCCAGATTGTATATGGAAGTAGTCCAAGAAATGCATCTGAATTGAGAAAGATAGATAAAAGAGAAATAAGTAGTGCTGAAGCTGAGGATTTTGCAGAACACTTGAAGAACATCCATGAGGAGGTGAGGAAGCATATTACCAAGATGAACGCACAGTATAAGGCTAAGGCAGATGAGAAAAGGAGGTATAAGGAATTTCAGGTTGGTGATGAAGTCATGGTTCATTTGTGGAAGGAGCGGTTTTCAGTTGGTACATATAACAAGTTGAAAATGAAGAAGTTTGGACCATGTAAGATATTGAAGAAGCGTGATTCAGGAAACACATATGAGGTAGAATTGCCTACTGAGCTAAATATTTCACCAGTGTTTAACATTTCAGATCTGACAGAGTATCATGAAGGAGGTGTTGAAGATGAGATCACAGCAGCATAGTGGAGTATTCCAAAAACTAGTTCAGATATCAAGGAGATTGAAGACATACTGGACAGTCGTGTTGGCAGAAGCACAAGGAATAGGACATATGAAGAATATTTGGTCAAATGGAAAGGACGACCTGTTGAAGATTCATCATGGCTAACAAAGGAGGAGGTTAACGGTCTTGGTTTTCCTCTGCACGCCTAGGTCGTGACCGGGTCACTTCTCAAATTACCCTGAGTGTCTGATGCAGGAGCATCCTGGGTGTAAGAGTAATCTCGCATCACGCAAAAATATTTTTGTTTTTGTATTCAATAAGAGCTATTTTGTGCAGAGCTGCTATTTATGGAAAGTTACTATTTTTGGTAATTTTTGTATGTGCTCAGAATGATCTGATTTCTTTCTTGGAGGTTGATTTTGGTCATATAAGTCTGCCAGTAAAGTTTCATTGCCAGATCAAGTGTAGTTTCGAAGATATTGAAGATTTTCAGTATTGGCAGCAGGGTACAGAAATTTCGAACTCAGTTTTGAAGGCTTTAGAGGCCCCGGATGAGGTCAAAAATTTGGGTGACGGGCGCTTGCGCAGGTCAAGCCTGTAGAGCACTTCGTGGCGTTTCCGAAATGGGGTTATAGTGGCCAAGCGGGTCAACTGGTGATGACTTATGGTCTTCGGAAGTTGGGCCACCTGAAATGGCGAAAAATAATTTTCTTCAAAATTTCTGTTCGGGTTTCAAAGGTTATCTTGAGCCGACTATGATGTAATAAAATGTAAAATAAAATAATTCTAAGTTTGGTCGGCCTTATTGGCTAAAATTCTGGAACCTTCCCAGGCGGTGGATAATTGCCTATATAAGGAAGGCTGTATTATTGTCTTAGGCAGTTCAGAATAGTTCTGGGTAATAGTTTGATGCTTTGTCCTACAGAATATTGTAAGGGAATGCCCATGTGGCTTTGCATGTTGTAATTCTAAAAATTTGTAATTCCACATTTGTGGAGATAATAAGAAGCCAATTTTCTGTTCTTGCATATTATTGTTGTTGTTTCCCTATGTCTGTTATATGTTTGTGGTATTAAGGGGAGCACCCTTCATCAAGTGGTATCAGAGCAGGAGTTCTTGAGTGTGTAAACAAATTGCCGACTATGAGGCAGTTTGCACCAGGACCGTGGCTAGGGTTTCAGCGCGCATCGCGAAAATGCCTCCACGAAAGGAACGTGGCGGAAGAGCTGGTGTTGTGACACCCGAGGTTAGAGAGCTGCAGAGACAAGTGCGAGCATTGCAAGAAGAGATTCGTATAGGAATGAATCTTAATGTCAGAGACGAAAGTGAGGATGAAGCCGAAGAAGAATATCAAGAAGGAGAAGTTGAAATTGTGAACCAGGAGGAAGAAAGACTTTTTCGGGCGATTTCCAAGATTGGGAAAAGACCTAAGATTGAGGTTCCTACATTTTCTGAAAATCTTAACCCAGAGGATTTGATCGACTGGATCAATGAATGTGAGGAATATTTTGAGTATGAGGATGTTGAAGATCCTGATAGGGTCAAATTTGCGAAGGCCAGATTGAAAGGTCATGCGAAGATCTGGTGGCAAGAAATTTAATTGGAGCGAAATAGAAGAGGGAAAGATAAAATCACAAGATGGGATCGGATGGTGGATAAGTTGAAGCGACAGTTCATTCCTGTTGATTACGAGCTTGACCTACTGAAAAAAATGCAAAGTTTGAAGCAAGCAGGAAGATCTGTTCAGGAGTATATAGAGGAGTTCTATCGACTTCTCATCAGAACAGGCCATGCAGAAGCTGATAAAGAGAAAGTTGCCTGATACCTTAATGGGTTAAGGCCAAGCATTCAGGAGGAGCTGAATCTGGTTCGAATGAACAGTATTGAAGAGGCATACCAGTTTTCCCTAAAAGTAGAGGAAAAGCTGAACAAGAAGTTTGAGAGCAGATAAAACGGAAGAGGTCGCGGTGGACGATCTAGTGGACGGTCATATGGTGGCCGAAATGAAGATCCGAAAAAGAAGGATGAGGCCAGTAGTAGTCAAAATCAGCAAGGAAATAATTCCAATCACTTCCAGGATCAGAATAATAGAGATCAGAGAGGAAGAGGAAGAGGACAAGGATTTGGAAGAGGTGGCTTCCGTGGAACATGTTTTCACTGTGGAGAAGAAGGTCATAGGGCATTTGAATGTCCTCAGCACCAAGGCAGAACAGACCGGAGAAATGAAGGCCAGGCCAGAGTTGTGCATGTAGATGAAGATGCCAGATCATCAAATTCTGAAGATGCTGAAAGAGGAGAAACGTTGATTAACAGAAGAGTCCTGTTGAGTGGTGAGAATGAACCTGAGCAAAGGAGGAGCCTGTTTCGCACCAGGTGCAAGTGTGAAGGTAAATGTTGTGATGTGATCATTGATAGTGGAAGCACTGACAATTTGGTGTCAGAAGAGATGGTGACAAAGTTGAAACTCAAGAGACAGAAACACCCACATCCATATCGGATTGCCTGGGTACAGGATGACCACAAGGTCATGGTCAATGAACAATGCCTAGTGAAGTTCAAGATCGGCGGGTACCAAGATGAGGTACTATGTGATATCATCTCTATGGATGCATGTCATATGTTATTGGGTAGACCGTGGCAGTTTGACAGATGTGCTGTACATGATGGTCGTGCGAATACCTATTCCCTGACAAAGGATGGAGTGCGACATAAGCTAAAGCCATTGAAGGAGACTGAAGAAAAGGTATGTGGTAATGCAAGGATAACTTTTTTTGATGGAAGGAAATTCCTAGATGGTATGAGGCATGAGCATGTATGTTTTGCTTTAATTCCAAAAGCTGATAAAGAGGAAGTAGAACATGTTCCTGTAGAAGTTGCAGATTTGTTGAATGAGTTCCAGGATATTGTATCCGATAACGTGCCTGATGGATTACCACCAGTCAGGAAGATCAGTCATCAGATGGACTTGATCCCAAGAGCGAGTTTGCCGAATAAGGCAGCACACAGAATGACACCTGTAGAAAGTGAGGAGTTGAACAGACAAGTACATGAACTGTTACAGAAAGGTTTGATCCGTGAGAGTCTGAGTCCCTGTGCTGTACGAGCGGTATTAGCACCAAAGAAGAATGGAGAATGGAGGATGTGTACAGATTCTGGGGCAATAAACAAGATCACAATCAAGTACAGGTTTCCATTGCCACGAATGGATGATATTATGGACTGTTTGAGTGGAGCTATGTATTTCTCAAAGATAGATCTGAAGAGTGGATATCATCAGATTCGGATCAGAGAAGGAGATGAATGGAAGACTGCCTTCAAGACAAAGGAAGGACTGTATGAGTGGTTAGTCATGCCTTTTGGGCTAACCAATGCACCGAGCACTTTCATGCGGCTCATGAACGAGGTTCTGAAAGAATTTCTGGGTAAGTTTTCCATTGTTTACTTAGATGATATTTTGATCTTTAGTAAGACATTGGATGAGCATATGATGCATATTCGTATGGTATTTGAGAAGTTGAGAGAAGAGAAATTGTTGATTAATTTGAAGAAGTGCAGTTTTGTGAAGAAAGAGTTAGTGTATTTGGGATTTGTAGTTTCAGCAGAAGGTATAAAAATGGACCCAGAGAAGGTGTAAGCTATCTTTGAATGGCCTACTCCAAGGAGTGCTACTGAGGTAAGATCTTTTCACGGTCTAGCTAGCTTTTACAGAAAGTTTATCAGAAATTTTAGCAGTATTTGTGGACCCTTGACTGAAACAATGAGAGGGGATAGAAAAGAGTTTAAGTGGACTAATGGGGCAGAAAAGAGTTTTCAATTGTTGAAACAAAAAGTTACAGAACAACCTGTTTTAGCACTTCCAGATTTTAATAAGGTGTTTCAAGTAGATTGTGATGCTAGTGGTACTGCAATAGGAGCTGTTATGAGCCAAGAAGGTAAACCTGTTGCGTATTTCAGTGAGAAGTTAAATGATGCCAAGAGAAAATATTCTGTTTATGATCAAGAATTTTATGCTATAGTTCAGGCATTAAAGAAGTGGAGACATTATCTGCTTCCTAAGGAGTTTGTTTTGTATACTGATCATCAAGCTTTGCAATATTTGAATAGTCAGGGAAAATTGAATCAAAGGCATTTGAAATGGGTCGAGTTTTTGTAGAGTTATACATTTGTTTTGAAACACAGGAGTGGAAAGTCTAATAGGGTTGCAGATGCTCTTAGCAGAAGGCAACTATTGCTGATAGAAATGCAGATTGAAGTGGTTGGGTTCAAGGAACTCAAGAATTTGTATCCAGAGGATCCTGATTTTGGTGAAGCCTGGAAAGCTTGTACAGAACCTGTTACTCTAGATAGGACAAAATGGTTGGATTTCATCATCCAGAATGATATGCTATTCAGAGGGAGTCAGTTGTGCATTCCACAAAGTTCTATGAGGGAGAATCTCATCAAGGAGAAGCATAGCGGAGGATTGGCTGGATATTTTGGTCGTGATAAAACCCTTGGTTTGGTTAGTGAGAATTATTATTGGCCACAGTTGCAGCAAGATGTGAAGAAGTTTGTACAGAGTTGCAGAGTATGTCAGATGGCGAAAGGAGTGAAGCAGAATACAGGATTGTATCAGCCATTACCCGTACCAGAGAAGCCTTGGGAGGATATCAGCATGGACTTTGTTCTTGGTTTACCGAGGACACAGCGGGGACATGATTCAATTTTTGTGGTGGTTGACAGATTCTCAAAGATGGCACATTTCATTCCCTGCAAGAAGACTAATGATGCTATTCATGTAGCTGAATTGTTTTTCAGAGAAGTAGTGAGACTTCATGGTTTGCCGAAGACCATAGTTTCAGATCGGGACACTAAGTTTGTTGGATATTTTTGGCGTACATTGTGGAAGAAGTTGAAGACAGATTTGAAGTTTAGTTCATCACATCATCCACAGACTGATGGACAGACAGAGGTGGTGAATAGGAGTTTGGAAAATTTGCTGAGATGTTTGGTTGGAGATAAGCCAGCAGGATGGGATTTGATTTTACCACAGGCAGAATTTGCATACAATAATTCTGTCAACAGGAGCACTGGTAAATCACCATTCCAGATTGTATATGGAAGTAGTCCAAGAAATGCATCTGAATTGAGAAAGATAGATAAAGGAGAAATAAGTAGTGCTGAAGCTGAGGATTTTGCAGAACACTTGAAGAACATCCATGAGGAGGTGAGGAATTATATTACCAAGATGAACGCACAGTATAAGGCTAAGGCAGATGAGAAAAGGAGGTATAAGGAATTTCAGGTTGGTGATGAAGTCATGGTTCATTTGCGGAAGGAGCGGTTTCCAGTTGGTACATATAACAAGTTGAAAATGAAGAAGTTTGGACCATGTAAGATATTGAAGAAGCGTGATTCAGGAAATGCATATGAGGTAGAATTGCCTACTGAGCTAAATATTTCACCAGTGTTTAACATTTCAGATCTGACAGAGTATCATGAAGGAGGTGTTGAAGATGAGATCACAGCAGCACAGTGGAGTATTCCAGAAACTAGTTCAGATATCAAGGAGATTGAAGACATACTGGACAGTCGTGTTGGCAGAAGCACAAGGAATAGGACATATGAAGAATATTTGGTCAAATGGAAAGGACGACCTGTTGAAGATTCATCATGGCTAACAAAGGAGGAGGTTAACCATCTTGGTTTTCCTCTGCATGCCTGAGTCGTGACCGGGTAACTTCTCAAATTACCCTGGGTGTCTGATGCAGGAGCATCCTGGGTGTAAGAGCAATCTTGCATCACCCAAAAATATTTCTGTTTTTGTATTCAATAAGGGCTATTTTGTGCAGAGCTGCTATTTATGAAAAGTTACTATTTTTGGTAATTTTTGTATGTGCTCAGAATGATCTGATTTCTTTCTTGGAGGTTGATTTTGGTCATATAAGTCTACCAGTAAAGTTTCATTGCCAGATCAAGTGTAGTTTTGAAGATATTGAAGATTTTCGGTATTGGCAGCAGGGTACAGAAACTTTGAACTCAGTTTTGAAGGCTTTAGAGGCCCCGGATGAGGTCAAAAATTTGGGTGACGGGCGCTTGCACAGGTAAATCCTGTAGAGCACTTCGTGGCGTTTCCGAAATGGGGTTATAGTGGCCGAGCGGGTCAACTGGTGATGACTTATGGTCTTCGGAAGTTGGGCCACCTGAAATGGCGAAAAATAATTTTCTTCAAAATTTCTGTTCGGGTTTCAAAGGTTATCTTGAGCCGACTATGATGTAATAAAATGTAAAATAAAATAATTCTAAGTTTGGTCGGCCTTATTGGCTAAAATTCTGGAACTTTCCCAGGCGGTGGATAATTGCCTATATAAGGAAGGCTGTATTATTGTCTTAGGCAGTTCAGAATAGTTCTGGGTAATAGTTCGAGGCTTTTCCCTACAGAATATTGTAAGGGAATGCCCATGTGGCTTTGCATGTTGTAATTTTGAAAATTTGTAGTTCCACATTTGTGGAGATAATAAGAAGCCAATTTTCTGTTCTTGCATATTATTGTTGTTGTTTCCCTATGTCTGTTATGTGTTTGTGGTATTAAGGGGAGCACCCTTCATCAGGTCCTACTAGGACTAGAGGATTCTATGGTGAAAGGTATTTTATGATTCTTGTTGATGATTTTACAAGAATGATGTGGATTGCATTTTTGAAAGAAAAATCTGAAGTATTTGATAAATGTAAGATCATGAAAAGAAAAATTGAGAATGAATTTGGAATGAAGATTAAGTGTCTAAGATCTAATAGAGGTGGTGAATTTACATCTAGAGAGTTTAACACCTTTTGTGAAATGAATGGTATTAAGAGACAACTTTCAGCCCCTAGAACACCAGAACAAAATGGTATTGCAGAAAGAAGGAACAGGTCAATAACTGAAGTAGCAAGAGCTATGTTGTTTGAAAATGATTTGGCTAAAACTTTTTGTAGAGAAGCAGTGAACATAGTAGTATACACTATGAATAGAGTATAAATCAGAGCAGATACAAACAAGACACCTTATGAATTATGGTTTGGACATATACCCTCAGTTAAGTATTTTAGAATTTTTGGAAGTAAATGTTATATAATGAGAGATGATGATATAGGAAAGTTTGATCCTAGAAGTGATGAAGGAATATTTCTTGGATATTCTTTAAAAAGAAAAGCATATAGATGTTATAACAAAAGAACTAAGACTATTGTTGAAAGTGCAAATGTAAAAGTTGATGAGAAGTTTAAAATTCAGGAAAGAATGCTTGATTATGAATCTGATGGAGAAGCACAACCTCAGCCTAACATTGAAAATGCAGAATTATTTTTTGAAACTAACAGTGATTTACTGAATGAAAGTCATACTAAAGAAGATAGAGAAGAAAACAAAGAAGAAAATAGAAAAGAAAAGAGAGAAGAAAGCAGAGAAGAATCTACAGTCAAATTTGCAGATGAAATGAAGACTGAATTTGAGATGAGCATGATTGGAGAAATGAAATATTTTTTGGGATTACAGATAACACAAAGTAAGGAAGGTATATTTGTAAGTCAGACTAAGTATTTAAATGAATTATTGAAAAGATTTGGAATGGAAGATTATAAACCTGTTGGAACACCTATGGTAACCAGACATAAGTTATCTAGCAAAGATGAGACACCAGCAGTTGAGCAGAAAAAGTACAGATCTATGATTAGAGGATTGCAATACTTGACACATACAAGACTTGATTTAGCACATTCAGTGGGGATTGTAGCAAGATTTCAAGCAGAACCTAGAGAATCACATTATGCAGTAGTAAAGAGGATACTGAGATATCTGAAAGGAACAATGGATTATGGATTATGGTATGAGAACTCTAATGATTTTACCTTATGTGCCTATACTGATGCAGATTGGGGAGGCAACATTGATGACAAGAAAAGCACTAGTGGTGGAGCCTTTTTTCTTGGAGGAAAATTGGTCTCTTGGCTAAGTAAGAAGCATAATTGTACTTCACAAAGCACAACAGAAGCAGAATATATTGTAGCAGCAAATAATTGTAATCAGATTATTTGGATGAAGTAGATGTTGAAAGATATTGGAATAAAATTTGATGAGCCTGTTGTTGTACATTGTGATAACACCAGTACAGTGAGTATGTCAAAAAATCCTATTTTACATTCTAAGACTAAACATATTGAGATCAAGTATCATGTTGTAAGAGAGAAAGTTGCAAAAAAAGAAGTAAGATTGGAGTACATAAGTACAAAGGAGCAGATAGTAGATATATTTACAAAGCCTTTACCTAAGGATACATTTGTGTATCTGAGAGGTATGCTTGGGGCTATGCCCCAACCTATTTTTGAGAATTGATGCAGATGATTGCATCCATCCAGTGGTATATGAGCCCTATCTTTCTTCTGGATTGGATGTTGGAACTTCCTCTATGGGGGAGTTTATGAGCTGAGTCATGAGGACTCTTGTTATTGTATTTTTCTAAAAAGTGTCTTTTGACATTAAGTTGTTGTTGAATTAGTGATAGAATTTCTATCATTGATGTCAATGCAGGAGAGATATACATGAAAAACATTGTGGATTGTATGAGAGAGCTGAATAGGAAAATGAAGCAAGATTTGATTTGATATTTTGCAGTGATGTTGCAGTATTGGATTTTTGGAACATTGGATGTTTTTCATCTATGTTTCCATCAATTCCAATGGGGGAGATTGTTAGGAATGAATGCAAAGTGTTTCGGTAGTCATTCTATAGCAGTTGTTGTTGCATTCATGACTTGGATTGTCATTGATGTCAACACAGTGATATTTTGGATATTAGCAGGAAAGTAGGTACAGTTTTGTTTTGTGCACATGTTTTATTATAGATTGGCTTTTGCATAGTTGATGGTATGTTCTTTGGTGTGTTATTAACCTATGGTTAATAGCACAAAAATAAATTCATTCATTTGTAAGAGTTATGAGCATTTTGGTGAAAGCAGTGTTTAGACAGTGTTTCTGTGTAGCGATGTTCAGAAATCGGAGGATATCTCTTAGCTGGGATGGAATCTAATTTTGTACAGTTAAAGGGATGTTGGAGAATCATTAATGATGATGTGGTTCATAGCACAAACTTTGAGGATATGTTTGGAGAAAGTTACAATAACTGGAAGCCGACAGTTTTATGTGAATTCTATGTGTAGTGTGTAGAATTTATTATTTTGTAATTAAGGACCGACTCATTTGTAATTATTTGAGTTTGGTATATAAGAAGGAATTTTTTCCTTATTTTAATGTGTACTATGATGAGTGAGATGTGAATATATGCATGAAGTGAAGAAAAGAGCTAATTCAGTGATGAAGGAAGACTTGTGAGTACAGAGATCTAGAATTGTGATCTTGTGTAGCAGAGAGTGCAGTTTTGGCACAGTGTGAAGGAGGTAATATATATTTCATATTATTCTATTGAATAATTCTAAGATCTTTTGGATAGTGGGTTTAGAGATCTTGCCTTGAAGCTGTTTGGGTAGTGGGTCCTTCTGTCTTCCATAAACTCTTAACCGGGTTAGAATCTTTTAACAGGGATTCAAAATCTCCTAACAGGGATTTATATGTACTGAATGTATTTCATAAGACTCCTAACAGGGTCCATCCTCTAACAAGGAACTTTCATATTAGTGCATCATTTTGTGGCCATCATTCCCACCAGGGTTTACTCTTTTCAAGAGGTTCCCTAGTTAACATATCTTGTGTTATTATGCAATTGTGTATGATTATCTTTCTATGGTTGATCAATACATTGATTATATTGTTTAAATTTGTTGAATGGATAAATTATCTAATAACTGATTCATCCCCCCCCCTCTTAGTTATCTTGGGGATCTTTACTTTCTAACAGATCTTTCACCTGCGCACACCCTTTCTTCAAGTTTCCTGATTGAACATAGAGATGTTCAGCCTAGGGCTTGGTACCAGTCCTACTTGCTGATCGATTCCAGTTAATTAATTTTGGAATCATAAACATAATGCAATTAAATTTCATTCCACAAGGTTTCATGAGTTTCCACCGATGGGAGTGCAAGTTAAGGCCATTTTTTTAAGACAGGCCTTGCAAACCCTTCAAACCCTGACTGTACACAAACACAAACTAATAACTTTGAATGGTGAGCTTATAAATAGATCAAATGAATGGATTTAGTGACTAAATACATGAGAGTTATAAAACATAAAATTTCATCACTTTCAACACACCATACACATCCATACACAACCTGATTCGACTGAAATTGACTAGTTTTTATTGAATTTCTTGCACCAAAACACATGTCATTCAAATATAACCTCATTCAGAGGTCTTACAAAATGGTTTCCAACTAGTCTCCACATAGTTGTGACCATTGGAACCAACTTGGAAACCTCTTCGAGCAACTTTTCAAAGTTTCTTGACAACAAATGTGCAACTTTTGCAATTTTGGATGCAACTTTTAAAAAATGCACCAAAAGACTGACCAAAAACTTCCTAAGAGATTTGCTAGCTTGATCTAAGGTCTAGATCCTTGAAACTTCTAAAAACAAAAGAAAATAAACTTAAAAACATTAAAACCTTAAATGATCCATTCCTAATCCATCTAGGATCCACATGGACTAAGGTATTCCAAGGCTCATAGACATGCCTTAGGAATCCTTGACCATACAAAAAGGATCAAAACCTTGAGGAGATTTATCCCTAAGATCAATCCCTCCTTATTACAAACCAAAATGAACCAAACTCAAAAAAATTCTAACTAGGCCTTGGGTGCCCTACACCATGCTCCTCAGGACAAAATAACTCAAGTCCCTTGAGTTGGCAAAGTTGACAAGGGAAAACCAATTTTCTTTATAGCCTCAAGTGTGAGCCATGTAGTATCATCTACTAGTTTATGCTTCCACTGAACCAAATACTCATAGTAGGTGTGCCTGTGGGTCTTCTTTGAAACTCTACTCTTCAATCTCCAAAGGAGATGACTTGGGAAGATCTTTAAGAAACTCCTCCATATTAGGATCAGATTCACTTGCAACCACAATATCATCTATAGGACCCTTATAAAGATACAGGTCAACAACATTAAAGATTGGAGATAAATGAACATGAGCAGGGAGATCAACATGATAAGCATTGGAACCACATTGTTTGATAATTTTATAAGGCCCAATCTTTTTGGCCATCAACTTGGTGTAATGTCCCTTAGGAAGCCTCTCCTTCTTCAAATGCACCATTACCAAATCACCAACATTGAAAGATATATACATCTTTTATTCTCTTGTCTGCATGGGCTTTGTACTTGGCATTGGTGTGTTGTAGTTTTTTTTTACCTGATCTTGGATATCTTTCATGACAGTGACAAAGTCATCACCTAAGGCACTAGGATTTCCTAATCCACTAACTTCCATCAACTCCAAGGTACCCCTAGGATGAACACCATACACAATTTGAAAGGGAGTCTTCCCTATACTTTGGTTGACTGAATCATTATATGAGAACTCTACCTATGCTAGAATGGAGTCCCAACTTGATCCATGTTCTTGAGTCAAACATCTTAAGAGATTACCAAGAGACCTCTTGATAACCTTAGTTTGTCCATCATATTGAGGGTGATATGCTGAAGAGAGACACACATTTGTACCCAACTTGATCCACAAGGTCCTCCAAAAGTGACCTAATAACTTTGGGTCCCTATCTGAAATAATGGATAGGGGTAGTCCATGCAACCTAACTACCTCCTTGAATAATAAACCTGCCACATGGGATGCATCATGAGTGGTCTTACAAGGAACAAAGTGAGCCATTTTAGAAAACCTATCCACTATAAAAAATATGCTATCATGACCAGATTTTGTTTTGGATAGCCCAAGCACAAAATCCATACTAATGGAGTCCCATGGTTTTAATGGAATACGTAGGGGTGTGTAGAGTCCTACATTAGAAGTGTGACCTTTAGAAATTTTACAAACCAAGAAAGTCTCTACAAACCTTCTCACATCTATCTGCAACTGGGGCCAAAAGTAGAACCTCTTAACTGACTCCAAAGTTTTGTCTAAGCCAAAATGCCCTGCCAAGCTACCACAATGCTTCTTCTTAATGATGTTTTCCCTCATAGAAACTTTTAGAACACAAAGTAATCCACCCTTAAATAAAAGACCATCCTGGATCAAGAAATTAGGAAATTTAGTATGGTACCTATCTGTCATGTCTAAACAAACCTTATAGATGTCTTTGAAATCTTCATCCACAACATACATGCCTTTCATAGCCTCCATACCTACACTTTCCAACTGCATAGACTAAATGGTGAGATTTCTCCTACTCAAAGCATCTACTACCTTATTTGAAACCCCTTTTTATGCTTAATGGTGAAAGTGTAAGCCTGCAAGGACTCCATCCATTTTACATGCATATGATTTAGTTTCTCTTGCCTAATAAGGAAGCTAAGGGTATGATTATCAGTGAAAATAATGAATTCTTTTGGCAATAGGTAATGCCTCCATTTCCTTAAGGACTGAACCATGGCATAAAGCTCAAGATCATAAGTAGAATATTTTTTCTTAGCTTCATTTATTTTTTCACTAAAGAAGGCTACGGGCTCCCTTCTTGGCTAAGAACCCCTCCAACAACTTTATTACTAGCATCACACTCAACTACAAAAACCTTATGAATATCAGGTAACACAAGCACTGGTTGCTCAGAGATCTTCCTTTTCAACATCTCAAATGATTCATTTTCCTCCGTTGTCCATTAAAAAAAACATTTCCTACCACCTTTAATAGTATTGATTATAGGAGTAAAAATGCCACTAAAGTTTCTTATAAAATTCCTATAAAAACTACATAATCCATGGAAACTTTTTACCCCATTGGCTGAAGTAGGTGGTGGCCAGTTTAGGATGGCTTCTACCTTAGTGGGATCCATCTTCAAACTTCCCTTTGAGATCACAAAACCCAAGAAAACAAGTTCCTCCTGCAAGAATGAACATTTCTCAAGGTTTACCTTTAATCCTTCCTCATGGAGTCTCCTTAGGAATTGATCAATATGATGAAAATGTTCCTCCTTGTTGCCACTAAAAATCAAGATGTCATCCAAATAAACAACCAAAAATTTATGTAGAAAATATTTTAATACTTCATTCATTAGGTGTATAAAAGTGCTAGGAGCATTTGATAAGCCAAATGGTATGAATATCCATTCAAACAACCCCTCATTAGTCTTGAATGTTATCTTCCACTCATCCCCTTCTCTGATCTTCATTTGGTGGTACCCACTCTTGAGATCTATCTTTGAATAAAAATTTTCTCCACCTAAGCAATCCATGAGATCTTCCATTCTAGGCATTGGGAACTAGTATCTAATTGTGATTCTATTAATGGCTCTAGAATCAATGCATAATATCCAAGTACCTTCCTTTTTAGGGGCAAGGATTGCAAGTACAACACATGGGCTAATACTCTTCCTTATATAACCCTTCTCTAACAACCCTTGAATTTTTCTAGCTACCTTAGCATTCTGCTCTAGTTTGAGTTTATAGGCTTCTTTTTTTGGTAAGTGTATCATCTTAAAATGGAAGAACTTCCATCTTGATAGGTTTAGCACCCTTTTTCAGTTCATTTTCATGATAGATTTGCATTTAGGATGCATTTGCACTTGATTCCTTCATTCTAGGTGAAATTAGGGTTAGGATCCCAAGGATTATCCTTAATTCCCCTTCTCTATGGCTTTATTTTATAGGTAGGATCTAGGTATAGGTCCTCCTAGCATTCATCATGTCCATCATAGGCCTTTGTGTCCTTTTCTGGCACTCTACCCTATTATCTTATCATTTCTAGGTCTCTGGGCATCCTTGGGACCTCCTGTTATCTACATTGGCTAGATTTGGACCCCTAGGTCAAGGTTGAGGTCAACTTTGACCTAGGTCAAAGTCAAGGTTATCCTTGACCTCTATTAGGATCTAATCCCCCTCTTCAAATTTTGGTCCCGGAGGACCCCAAAATCAATGTCGAGCTTCCGAATTTGAATGCAGGAGGGTTTTAATTTGAAATTCATTTAATTCTTTTCCCTCCTTAGTTGGTTATAGTGATTGGATCATAATTCGAGGTGAAATTTGAATTATGGGCCCTTACATTTCCCTAGCAGCCTCACCTTGAAATCTCTATATAAACACTCTCATTTGCTTTCATTTTCACCAAGTGAGACTAAGACACACATAGAATATCGATTCAAGGAAGAAAGTGATGGTGAAATGATGATGAAAGATTGCAAGAGGGTGATATAGGAGATCAAGTTCTTGTTGATATCAAGCATTATTGTGGACATTCATTGGGAGAAATAAAGATTCCTTCTTCCTTGATCTACCATTTTTAATCTTCAAGCATTCAAAGACGTAATAATCAAATAAAAATCATGGATTATAAGTTTGGTGAGAGTAATTTAGCTTTTGGGGGCTTGGTATGCTTTCTTATCATATATAAAATCTATGCATTGCTTTCTCATATCAATTCATGCTAGGGTTTTCAATCTAGAGGATTAGATCTTGACATTACACATTCAATACACACACACATATTATATTACATCTATCTATTCGTAGAGGTGGAGATCACCAAAATAGGGTTTTGACTAAGGAAAAACCCTATATAGCCACCCCAAAACACTATTTTTAGATATCTCTAGTCATTGTTTTGGGAGTTGTAGAGAAGATCTTAGTACATATTTGGCCAAACTTTCAAGATCCACGAACAAAATTTCTGGTGGAGCATGGTAGGTCAAGGTCAACTTTACGGGGTAAGATTGTACCCTGGGGTAAGATCTTACCCCAGCTCTGGGTCAAGGTCGACCTTTCTCAGAAAGACAAAATATTTTTGGATTTTCTCTGTTTCAGTGTTTCCAAGCCAGAGCTGGTTGCAACAATTCCCAAAACCAAACACAGACATCAGAAAATAGGTATTTCCAAATCATCTTTATTATAAGGTATGTATTTAATCTTGTCTAATTTCAAGTGTTTCCATATTTACATTACAGATCAATTCAAATGTATGATGATAAATGTGGGTTTAGGATCTCTATTAGGTACATTGTTAAAAACCCTACCTACATCCACATTTTCTTCCTCTACTTTTTGGTGTTATATTTGTATTTTGTGTTAGATCTTGCATGTTTATAAAGATAGATTTATTTTATGCTCTTGCATTTATATTTCAAAAATACAAAAAAAATGCAAAATTCATTTAAAAATACAAAAATATTTATATTTTCATGTTTGTAGAGTTACTTTACGTTCAACATGTATGATTCTTGTTTTGAATACTTTGATGAGGCTTTTATTGTACAAGAGGATAGATCCCTTAATGAGGTACATGGTAGTGAGGATGAAAAGTGTTCGAATAAGATCTCCATTGAACCTATTCCTATTTCACTCTCCTCTACAACCTCTTCAATTGACCTTTACCATAGGGTGTGTGCATGGTTACCTTCATGTCCCACTATCTGCAACTTTGAAAAACCTAAGATGATATTCCCTAAAGCTTTGATGATGGTAAAAGGATGTCCTTGAATAATAATTAAGGGTAAACCTAGAGATCCTTTGTATTTCTTTGTTAGCATAGATTCTATTTCACATGCTTATCACACATAGAATAATCCTTAGCCTACTATTCCAGTTTCTTTATCACCTTCTCAACCTATGCTTCCTCAATCTCCTAGGTTTCCTTCTACCTTCAAGGAGTATGACTTAGTTTATCAATTACGTTCTACTCCTGCTAAGATATCTTTATGGGAATTTCTTCAAACTTCCCTGACATATCATGAGGCATTGCAAAAGGCTTTATCTACTCTTCTTTCTTCACCTCCTAATCAAGAGAATATTCATTCTATTTTGGAATGCATGCATACTATGCCTTTTGTACCTCCTATTGTGTTTATTGATGATGATCTACCTTCTCCTAAGGTGCAGAATCAATATGATGCTCTTATGGTTGTTGTTTCTATTAATTAGAGTATCATTCATAGAACGCTAATTGACAATGGATCTGGGCTTAATTTTTGTAGCATGGATATGCTTAAAATAATTAAGGTTGATATTACAACTATTCAACTTGATAATGTCCCTATATGTGGATTTGATAATATTGTAAAAAGAACTTTTAGCATTATTACCTTACCAGTTAAAGTTGGTCTAGTTATTGTAAAAACACCTATTCATGTTATGCTTGGACCTCTCAATTATAACCTTATTTTAGGAAGACCTTGGTTAAATACTATGCATGCAGTCCCTTCTACTCTTCACTGCAAGGTTAGGTTTATTTATAACAACTTAATGTACACATTACATGTGGATGATGTGCTGAATCCTTACCTAAATGTATAATTTGCTAAAATTTCTAAGCCTCTTCAACCAAGCAAAGAGATTGAGAAACAACCTGAGATAAAACAATCTAAATCTCCGTCTTCTTCTTTGACTAAGGATGATTGGGGAATAGTGGACTTTAATCCTACTTTCACTGGAGAATGTAAGGTCTTTGATTTGGAATTTATGAAACAACAAAGTGAATTTGAAAAATAGGTTTTTACTCCTTCACCGCTTTCTAAGGAGTTAAAAGGTAACTTTGTTACAACTTTGATTGAAGAAATGATTGAAACAATAAAACCTAATTGTTATGAAATTTTCACATACACTGCTCCTTGGAATCCATTTGATATGGTTGATATATGGTTCTAGTTATCATCTTCTCAAGAAGTCAGGATTTAATGGGAAAAGATGTGGTAAATATGAGCAAGGTATACAAGTGCCTTTCGATAATGAAATTTATGATCATACATATGGATTAGGATTTAATCCATATAGACAACCATCAACTTTTCCTCTCAATGTTAATCATATCTATTGTGGACATTTGAAGTTGGTTAACCTATTCCTCCTTGACATTAATCAAAGACCTACTTTGGATACTTTTCTTGAAGATGAAGCCTTCGCTGATTTTTTAGGGGTTTATGAGGACTTACCTAAGTTTCATCATAAAAAAAGGAAGCCTTATTGCTTAATTTTTTATGCTTATTTTGTAGAACATGATGAATAGAATATTTCTTCTTTACCAATGGATTCTCTGATACAAAGTGATTTTCTAATAACTGAGATTGTTGATATTCAAATGGATGAAACTAACTCTAAAAAGATTATAAAAATTGGGAAATGTTTGAATCAAGAAGAACATGATCAGTTGGTTTCCCTTTTACTTGAATTTAAGGACATTTTTTCTAGGACATATTGGAATATGTCAGGTATTGATTCTAAGATTGTTACTCATAATATTGTTCTCAAACCGAATGTGAAACCTGTGAAACAGAAAATTTGAAAGATGAATCCACGGATTGCTTTATTAGTTAAGGCTGAAATTGAAAAAAAAATTAGATTTTGGATTTATTCGTTATATCAATTATTCAAACTAGATTTCAAACATTGTGCCCATTTCAAAATAAGAAAACAAGATAAGGATGTGTACTGACTTTAGAGACTTAAACAAAGAATCCTTATAAGATGATTTCCCATTACCTAATATTGATATGATTGTGGATTCAACAATGGGTCATGCTTTATTATCTTTTATGGATGGTTTTTCTGGCTATAATCAAATCTTTATTCCTCCTGAAGATCAATTTAAAACTGCATTTATAACACCTTGGGGAACATTTTTTTGGGTCATGATCCCTTTTGGATTAAAAAATGTGAGAGAAACTTATCAATGAGCTATGAACTTGATTTTTCATGATTACATTCATAAGATTCTTGAAGATTATGTGGATGACATCTTGGCTAAATCTATACAAAGAGAAGATCATGTTACTATTTTATGATAGATATTTGAAAGAATTAGAAGTTACAACATGAGGTTGAATCCTAAGAAATGTGTCTTTGGAGTTGATTCTGGAAAATTATTAGGATTTATAATCTCTAAGAAAGGCATAGAAGTAGATACTAAAAATATTGAAGCTATTGTTAATATGCCTCCTCCTAAGAATATTTCTCAATTACACAATTTACAAAGAAAAATTCAAGCTATTTATCACTTCATTTCCAACTTAGGAGATAGAATAATTCCTTTTACTTCCTTGCTTAGAAAAGATACCACTTTCTCTTGGAATGATGAATGTAAACAATCCTTTGAGAAATTTAAGGAGTATCTCACCAATCCTCCTATTTTGCAACTAGCTAAATTTGATAAACCCTTTCATTTGTATACTTCAGCCACTTTGAAAGTGGTCAGTGCATTGTTAGCTTAGTATGATAGTGAAGGTAAAGAAAGACCTGTGTATTACATTAGTCAGACCTTACTCGATTATGAAACAAGATATATAGATTTGGAAAGACAATACTTAGTTGTAGTTTATGCTTGCCAAAAACTTAGACATTATCTACTAAATTCTAAAATCAAGGTGATTGTTAAATTCGATCCTTTGAAGCATATTCTTTTCTCAAAAATTGATCTCTCTGGCCATTTGGCAAAGTGGGTGATGTTACTTATAGAATTTGATCTGAATTTCATTTCTTAGAAGTTAATTAAGGGACAAGCTTTAATAGATTATTTTCCTGAAGCTACTTGTCCTCATTCTGATACATGCTCTACTTCAATAGAATTCCCTAATGAAAATATTCTAGCTATTCAATAAGATGATGTTTGGAAATTATACTTTTGTATCATCTTAAAATGGAAGAACTTCCATGTTAAGATCATTTAGCCCTTTGAGTGAGTGGTCTGGGTCATGTCAAGTACCTTGAATCAGCCCTTTTCATGGATCTAACTTGTTCTCCTCATTTTGCCTCTATTTGTCCCTATTTTGAGTATATTCATGTATTTCTTGGCATTTTGGGTTGGGGTCTTGAGGTTTTTAACCTCAAGGTCAAATTCAACCTTGAGGGTCAAAGTTGACCTTGACTCTAACCTAGGTCAAGGTTGACCTAGACTCTAACCTAGGGAAGAGCTGACCTCATCCTTGACCCCTAGTTCAAATTTCAAGTTTTTTTGATTTCTGGGTATCGGGTTTTGGAAAGATTCCTTTTCCCGCCTCCGAGTCAGCCATTTTGGGTTTCAGAATGGTAAATCCTTAAATTGCATTTAATTTGGGTCCATTTCTATGGGTTAAAGTTAATTGGTATTTAATTCCCCAATGTTGGCCTCCACTATAAAAGGAGGCCTTCCTCTATCATTTTCTCAATCAAGTTTTGGAGATCAATCATCCACTCTCATGATCAAGCCATCACCTATTCATGAGCATTCAAGAAAAGAATAAGAAATAATTTCAAGGAAGCATTCAAGTCCTCTTCTCCATTCAAGTTCTCCATTGAAGATCAAGGATTCAAGCATTCAAGCCTTTGAAGGTATTTGGTTCATACATGCAAGATTCATCATTCAAACCCTAGATCTAGCCATCATGATGGTGTGATCTTCCTTCAAGATCCTTTTTTCATCTTCTAGATCCATTCATTCTTCTATCAAGGTGGATTCCAAGCATACAAGCATGGAGGTTTTGTATTTACTTTCATGGTTTTGATTTACATTTTCCATTATTGTGTTCAAGCTTTCATATCAATATATTTGCTTACATTCAAAATACAACTGCATATCTATCAAATTGCATAGCTTCATTATTAGATCTACTTCTACTACTTGCTACCATTCTCAATTTCAATTTCAATATTAAGGTTGATTCCAAACCGAGGTTTGACCAAGGAAAACCCCCCATACAAATAATAAAAACCCTCTTTTTCTTGTAGATGTAGGTGTAGAACTTCAGATCTGAGATCGGATTTGGATACCCTTTTTGGCGAACTTCTGAGATCTGTGAACAAAGTCAAAGTTGACCTTTAGAATAAGAATGTAGCCTTTGACCTTTTATGAGGGTCAAAGACTACCTAATATCAGAAAGATAAAAGATTTATGGGTTTTCTTCATCTCGTCATTTCCAGTCCAAAACAAGTTGCAGAATTGCCCGAAAGTACACACAAACATAAAAAATTAGCATTTTGCAGAGTTGCCCTATTTTGAGGTTAGTATTTTCCTTTCAATTATTTTAGATTTCAAGCACTATTCTTTTATAGGGAAATATAAGGTTTTATTCCTCTTTCATATTCTCCATAGATTGATTCGATTGTAAATTAACCTCTTGGTTGATCAATTTGGATCTATCCTTTGTGAATTTAGATTTAGAAGTGGATCTCATATTTCCCCCACACATACATTCAATAGAGGTGATTCTATTTTACCTCTATTGATTTTGGTGAACCTGACATACTTACCCCTTTTCTTTTGTGGAATTAGATGCCCTATTGTGTTAGATTTTAGATCTTTTCTTGCATTTAGATTACATCTAGTTTATGCTCTTGAATTTTAAAATCCAAAATACAAAAAAATCTACATATTCAATAAAATATAAAAACATTTCTTGCATTATATTTTACTATGGAGATTGTTAAGATGTTGTGGTGTGTGGTCATGTTCCTTATAACCCTTCTTTTAGCATCCCTTTATAGTACCTATGATGTTTATGAGAGTCTCATTCACTTCATTATGTTGATGACCCTTCACTTTGCTCTTGCCTATGCTTTTTTGAAGTTGACCGACACTAGTCTTCCTACATTCAGAACCTTATTAAGGATTTATGTGGTAATCTTATTAATCTTTTGGATTATGTGAATAATTTGGTAGATGATTCACCATCTCCTAATCTTCCTAATCCTAATCTTATCAATCCTAATCCTAATCCTATCAATCCTAATCCTAATACTATCAAATCCTAATCTTCCTAATCTGATACCTAATTCTCCATCTATTCATCCTCACTCTTCCCATACTTATGATGGGATTCAAGCTATAGTTCAGGATGTAGATGTGCAAGATTTCTTTGATTTACCTTCTCCTCTGATTCCTGATGATATTAAAGGAAAGGGTGAAGAAATTTTTTCAAAACCTATTATTCCACCTTATACAACCTTTACTCATGAACATGATGAACAATCACCTCCTGTAGAAGCTTTACATAATATGTACACTACTAGATATAATATGTTGACTAAACAAGGTTATAAAGGTTTAGGACTTTGAGTTAATGAACTTAGTATTAGGTTTCTAGTTCATATACCCCCTAAACCAAATATGTATGGTGTTGTTTGTTCAAAATCTCAAGTCAAAGTAGGTAATGATAATCATTATCCTCCTCTTCACATTATTCTTCCCACACCTATCTTAGAAAACCCTAATACTCATCAAGAAGTGGCTAAGAAGGTATATGTTGAGATAATGAATTCCAAGAAAGAAATATTTAGACCTATGCCATTAGATGCTTTATACAAATACAAATATTTGTTTCATTATAGCAACACACATTTACTTTCTGATTGTAAATATTTCAAGTTATATCTTAGAGAAAGAGCTGCTTTAGGAATTATATCTCTCTCATGCAGTTTTACAATTCCTTCATAATTTTGATATAGGGGATTCCCCTCCTTCTGATATAATGTAGATGTTCTTCCCCTCTTGTCTCATGACTGGGGGACTAGAGGTGTATTTTCATCTAGTCTCATAGGATCCATTAGGCTTTTAGCATATATGGTGCCTTGAGCTTAATTGGTATTCTTCCTCTCCTATTTTTCTATGGTTTTGAATTATGTTTATAATCATCCATAGATATTTTTCAAAATATCTTTTCTAAGACATTCATTTTGCAAAGGTATCCCTTGTCTTTATCTCTAGGGGGCAAGGTACCTCTTTCTTTCTCTTTGTCTAGGGAGCTGCTTTCCTTAGCTTAGTGGTATTTGTTTATATTGCAATATTACTTCAACATATTGACAGATGTTTTGACTATGGATGACCTTTTTATATTAGAAGTGGTTGTCCTAGGTCATCTCTTCTTCTCTACATTTAAAATTATGTGCATTATAAACTCTCACCCTTGCTTGGTGTTGGAGTTGTTTCCCTCATTCAAAGATTCCTCTTCCTCTTGTTTTCAGGGGGCTTGATGATTGAATCTTTGTTCCCACCTTTGAAAGATGATATTTTATCTAAAGCACTCCTCTTTGGTGGGGGTCTTGTTGATAACATCTCTTTCATTTGAGGATCCTTTTCCATGAGTGACATATCCTTTTCATGATTCTCTATACTCTTGGATGTAGGGGTCAATATCCCTTGCTAAGGATATGGTGTACATTGTTGTAAACAGGATATTTCCTTGCATTGTGAAGTAGGCATCCTCTTCCATCTTTGTTCCTACACTTGGGGGGCAAGGATGCCATCTCCTTCTTTTCTGTCTTTTTGGGATTCACCTCTTTCCTTGGTTAAGTAGTATCTATCTATTATGTGATATCCAATCATACATGAAAATTTTGGTTTGCATCGAGGATCTATGTCCTTGATAACAACCTCTTTTGTTGTTTGACATTGGGTTTCCATGGTTGATATATTTCTCACCTTGGAAACTAAATAGTGTATTATCCCTAACAAGGGTTACTTTTTTTTCACTTCTCACATGATATCTCTTCACATACGTCCCTTCCATGGCCTCATAGGAGATATGACCTTCTTGGCTTGGACTGGGTGTTGATTGTGGATATTGTCTTGATGTTGAAGAAGGCTTTATCCTTGTTCTTTCTTTTCCTTAACATGTCAAAATAGTACATTTTTTTCTATATTAAGGAGGGGGCATATATAGGGTCTCCCTTGTACTATAGTTTTTTATTTTTACATGATAAATCTTGGAAGGTAATGCACATAAGTTGCTAAATCCTAAAAAGACACACATTTGTATGCTAAATCTTTTGAAGGTAACACACATAAGTTGCTAAATCCTGAAGAGACACACATTTTTTAAAAAAAATTCAATATGCTAAATGCTCTGATGGTAACAAACATAAGTTGCTAAATCCTAAAGGTACACACATTTCCAATTTCAACATGCAAAATCTTGGATGGTAACGCACATAAGTTGCTAAATCCTTAAAAGAAACGCATCTATATGCTAAATCTTCCGAAGGTAATGCACATAAGTTGCTAAACCCTGAAGAGACACACATTAAATATTCATAGTGATACAAGAAGGTGGATCTATGGGTATTCTAGAAGTTGTCAGAAGAAGCACTACAATTTCAAAGCACATTTTATGGGTGAACCTTTTGGGCTCTCCCTCCAAGTTGATTCATGATAAGGTGGGCATCTTACTGGGCAAGGTAATCACTTTCTCCTTTCTCTCTTTTCACTTTCATGCTAATTGGACTAGATCATGAAGCAATGTTATTTATAGTGTTGCTCTTTTTTTTCTTATGTAATAATTTATGATTTTATTATAGCTTTCCAAATATGATATTAGTATGAGAAATATTTCTTAGTGAGGTTTCTTATGCTAATTGATTTAAGACTAACCCTTGTTCTTTTTGTTTTCTCTTTTCGCACCCTCGTGCATGTATGTTGAGTTATAATCCTTAGAATGGGGGCTTGTGTCCTTAGCTAAGTATTATTTTATCTTGTTGTGACTCCACTTTGATCTTCTCTTTCTTCTCCTTTACCAAGAGTTTGCATTGAATCCATACTCTTACTAAAGTGGGGGTTAATGTATCTTCTTAAAATAGAAGCACTTCCATGTTAAGAGTGTTTAACCCTCCAAGTGAGTGGTCTGGGTCATGTCAAGAACCTTGAATCAGCCCTTTTCTTGAATCTAACTTGTTCTCCTCATTCCGCCTCTATCTGTCCCCATGTTTAGTATATTCCTGCATTTCCTAGCATTCTGGGTTGGGGTCTTGAGGTTTTTGACCTCAAGGTCAAAGTTTACCTTGAGGGTCAAAGTCAACCTCAACTCTAACCTAGGTTAGGGTTGACCTTGACTCTGACCTAGGGCAGAGTCAACCTCCTCCTTGCCCCTAGTTCAAATTTCAAATTTTTTTGATTTCCAGGTATCAGGTTTTGAAAAGATTCTTTTTCCTGCCTTCGGGTCAACCATTTCGGGTTTCAAAATGGTAAATCCTTAAATTGCATTTAATTTGGGTCCATTTATAGGGGTTAAGTTTAATTGGGATTTAATTCCCCAATGTTGGCCTTCTCTAGAGGTTTTGTGCCCTAGTTCACTATAAAAGGAGACCTTCCTCTCTCATTTTCTCAATCAAGTTTTGGAGATCAATCATCCACTCTCATGATCAAGCCATCACCTATTCATGAGAATTCAAGCAAAGATTAAGAAATAATTTCAAGGAAAAATTCTAGTCCTCTTCTCCATTCAAGTTCTCCATTGAAGATCAAGGATTCAAGCATTCAAGCCTTTGAAGGGAGTTGGTTCATACATGCAAGATGCATCATTCAAACCCTAGATCTAGCCATCATGATGATGTGATCTTCCTTCAAGATCCTTTGTTCATACTCTAGATCCATTCATTCTTCTATCAAGGTGGATTCCAAGCATACAAGCATGGAGGTTTTGTATTTACTTTCATGGTTTTGATTTACATTTGCCATTATTGTGTTGAAGCTTTCATATCAATATATTTGTTTACATTCAAAATATAATTGCATATCTATCAAATTGCATAACTTCATTGTTAGATCTACTTCTACTACTTGCTACCATTCTCAATTTCAATTTCAATATTAAGGTTGATTCCAAACCAAGGTTTGACCAAGGTAAACCCCCCATACAAACAAGAAAAACCCTCTTTTTCTTGCAGATGCAGGTGTGGAACTTTAGATCTAAGATCATATTTGGATACCCTTTTCGGTGAACTTCTGAGATCTATGAACAAAGTTGAAGTCAACCTTTCGGAAAAAGAATGTAGCCTTTGACCTTTTATGAGGGTCAAAGACTACCTGCTGTCAAAAAGATAAAAGATTTTTGGGTTTTTTTCATCTCGGCATTTCTAGTCCGAAGCAGGTTGCAGAATTGCCTAAAAGTACACACAGACATCAGATTTGGCATTTTCTAGATTTGCCCTATTTTGAGGTTAGTATTTGCCTTTCAATTATTTCAGATTTCAAGAACTATTCCTTTATAAGGAAATATAAGGTTTTCTCCCTCTTTCATATTCTCCATAGATTGATTCAATTGTACATTAACATCTTGGTTGATCAATTTGGATCTCTACTTTGGGAATTTGGATTTAGAAGTGGATCTCATATTTCCCCCGCACGTACATTCAATAGAGGTGATTCCATTTTACCTCTATTCATTTTGGTGAACCTGACATACTTACCCCTTTTCTTTTGTGGAATTAGATGCTCTATTGTGTTAGATTTTAGATCTTTTCCTGCATTTAGATTACATCTAGTTTATGCTCTTGCATTTTAAAATTCCAAAATACATAAAAATCTACATATTCAATAAAATTTAAAAACATTTCTTGCATTGCATTTTACTATGGAGATTTTTAAGATGTGGTGTGTGGTCATGTTCCTTATTACCCTTCTTTTAGCATCCCTTTATAGTACCTATGATGTTTATGAGAGTCTCATTCACTTCTTTATCTTGATGACCCTTCACTTTTCTCTTGCCTATGCTTTTGTGAAGTTGCCTGACACTAGTCTTCCTACATTCAAAACCTTCATTAAGGATTTATGTGGTAACCTTATTAATCTTTTGGTTTATGTGAAGAATTTGGTAGATGATTCACCATCTTCTGATCTTCCTAATCCTAATCTTATCTATCCTAATCCTAATCCTATCAATCTTAATCCTAATCCTATCAATCCTAATCTTCCTAATCTGATACCTAATTCTCCATCTATTCATCCTCGCTCTTCCCGTACTTATGACAGGATTCAAGCTATAGTTGAGGATGTGGATGTGCAAGATTTCTTTGATTTACCTTCTCCTCTGATTCCTGATGATATTAAAGGAAAGGGTGAAGAAACTTTTTCAAAACCTATTATTCCACCTTATACAACCTTTACTCATGAACATTATAAACAATCACCTCTTGTAGAAGGTTTACATAATATGTCCACTACTAGATATAATATGGTGACTAAACAAGGTTATAAAGGTTTAGGACTTGGAGTTAACAAACATGGTATTAGGTTTCCAGTTCATATACCCCCTAAACTAAATATGTATGGTGTTGGTTGTTCAAAATCTCAATTCAAGGTATGTAATGATAATCATTTTCCTCATCTTCAAATTCTTCTTCCCACACCTATCTTAGAAAACCCTAATACTCGTCAAGAAGTGGCTAAGAAGGTATATGTTGAGCTCATGAATTCCAAGAAAGAAATATTTAGCCCTATGTTGATAGATGCTTTATACAAATACAAATGTCCTTTTCATTAGAGCAACACACATTTACTTTCTAATTGTAAACATTTCAAGTTATATGTTAGAGAAAGAGCTGCTTTAGGAATTATATCTCACTCTCATGTAGTTTTACAATTCCTTCATAATTTTGATATAGGGGATTCCCTCCTTCTGATATAATGTAGATGTTCTTCCCCTCTTGTCTCATGACTAGGTGGCAAGAGGTGTATTTTCATTTCATCTCCTAGGATCCATTAGGCTTTTAGTATAACTGGTGCCTTGAGCTTAATTGGTATTCTTTTCTCCTATTTTTCAATGGTTTTGCATTATGTTTATAATCATCCATAGATATTTTTAAAGATATCTTTTCTAAGACATTCATTTTGTGAAGGTATCCCTTGTCTTTATCTTTGGGGGGCAAGGTACCTCTTTCTTTCTCTTTGTCTATGGAGCAGCTTTCCTTAGCTTAGTGGTATTTGTTTATATTGCAATATTACTTCAACATATTGATAGATGTTTTGACTATGGATAACCTTTTTATATGAGAAGTTTTTTTCCTACGTCATCACCTCTTTTCTAGATTACAAATTATGTTCATTGTAAACTCTCACCCTTGCTTGGTGTTGGAGTTGTTTCCCTCATTCAAAGATTCCTCTTCCTCTTGTTTGCAACAGGCTTGAGGATTGAATCTTTGTTCTTGCCTTTGAAAGATGATATTTTATCTAAAGCACTCCTCTTCGGTGGGGGTCTTGCATATAAGATCTCTTTCATTTGAGGATCCTTTTCCATGAGTGACATATCCTTTTCATGATTCTCTATACTCTTGGATGTAGGGGTCAATATCCCTTGCTAAGGATATGTTGTAAATTATTGTAAACAAGATATCTCCTTGCATTGTGAAGTAGGTATCCTCTTTCATCTTTGTTCCTACACTTGGGGGGAAAGGATGCCATCTCCTTATTTTCTATCTTTCTAGGATTCACCCCTTGGTTAAGCAGTATCTATCTATTATGTAATATCCAATCATACATGAAAATTTTGGTTTGAATTGAGGATCTATGTCCTTGATAACAACCTCTTTTATTTTTTGGCATTGGGTTTCCATGGTCGATATATTTTTCACCTTGGAAACTAAATAGTGTGTTATCCCTCACAAGGGTTACTTTTTGTTCACTTCTTTCATGATATCTCTTCGCATACGTCCCTTCCATTTCCTCATAGGAGTTGTGACCTTCTTGGCTTGGACTGGCTGTTGATTGTGGATATTGTCTTGATGTTGAAGAAGGCTTGATCCTTGTTCTTTCATTTCCTTAACATGTCAAAATGGTATTTTTTTTCCATATTAAGGAGGGGGGCATATATAGGGTCTCCCTTGTACTATAGTTTTTTATTTTTACATTCTAAATCTTGGAAGGTAATGCACATAAGTTGCTAAATCCTGAGGAGACATGCATTTTTAAAAAAAATTTCAATATGATAAATCCTCTAAAGGTAATGCACATAAGTTGCTAAATCCTAAAGGGACATGCATTTCCAATTTCAACATGCTAAATCTTGGATGGTAACACACATAAGTTGCTAAATCCTGGAAAGACATGCATCTATATGCTAACTCTTCTGAAGGTAACACACATAAGTTGCTAAACCTTGAGGAGACATGCATTTCATATTCATAGTGATACAAGAAGGTAGATCTATGGGTATTCCAAAAGCCATCAAAAGATGCACTACAATTTCAAAGCAGAGTTTATGGGTGAACCTATTGGGCTCTCCCTCCAAGGTGATTCATGGTAAGGTGGGCATCTTACAGGGCGAGGTAATACTTTCTCCTTTCTCTCTTTTCACTTTCATGCTAATAGGACTGGATCATGAAGCTATATTATTTATAGTGTTGCTCTTTTTTTTCTTATGTAATCATTTATGCTTTTATGATAGCTTTCCAAATATGATTTTAGTATGAGAAATATTTCTTAGCGAGGTTTCTTATGCTAATTGATTTGGGACTAACCCTTGTTCTTTTGGTTTTCTCTTTTCGCACCCTTGTGCATGTATGTTGAGTTAGAATCCTTAGAATGGGGGCTTGTGTCCTTATCTAAGTGTTATTTTATCTTGTTGTGACTCCACTTGGATCTCCTCTTTCTTCTCCTTTACCAAGAGTTTGCATCAAATCCATACTCTTGCTAAAGTGGGGGCTTAATGTATCATCTTAAAATGGAAGCACTTCCATGTTAAGAGCATTTAGCCCTCTGAGTTAGTATTCTAGGTCATGTCAAGCACCTTGAATCAGCCCTTTTCTTGGATCTAGCCTGTTATCCTCATTCTACCTCTATTTGTCCCTGTTTTTAGTATATTCCTGCATTTCCTGACATTCTGGGTTGGGGTCTTGAGTTTTTTGACCTTAAGGTCAAAGTTGACCTTCAGGGTCAAAGTCAACCTTGAATCTGACCTAGGTCAGGGTTGACCTCGACTTTGACCTAGGGTAGACTTGACCTCATCCTTGACCCCCATTTCAAATTTCAAGTTTTTCTAATTTTTGGGTATTGGGTTTTGGAAAGATTCTTTTTCTTGCCTTCAGGTTGGCCATTTCAGGTTTTGGAATGGTAAATTCTTAAATTAAATTTAATTTGGGTCCATTTCTAGGGGTTAAGGTTAATTTGGATTTATTTCCCCAATTTCAGCCTTCTCTAGAGGTTTTTGCCCTAGTTCACTATAAAAGGAGGCCTTCCTCTCTCATTTTCTCAATCAAGTTTTGGAGATCAATCATCCACTCTCATGATCAAGCCATCACCTATTCATGAGCATTCAAGAAAAGATTAAGAAAGAATTTAAAGGAAGCATTCAAGTCCTCTTCTCCATTCAAGTTCTCCATTGAAGATCAAGGATTCAAGCATTCAAGCCTTTGAAGGGATTTGGTTCATACATGCAAGATTCATCATTCAAACCCTAGATCTAGCTATCATAATGGTGTGATCTTCCTTCAAGATCCTTTGTTCATCTTCTAGATCCATTCATTCTTCTATCAAGGTGGATTCCAAGCATACAATCAAGGAGGTTTCGTATTTACTTTCATGGTTTTTATTTACATTTGCCATTATTGTGTTGAAGCTTTCATATCAATATATTTGTTTACATTCGAAATACAATTTCATATTTATCAAATTACATAGCTTCATTGTTAGATCTACTTCTACTACTTGCTAGCATGCTCAATTTCAATTTCAATATTAAGGTTGATTCCAAATCGAGGTTTGACCAAGGCAAACCCCCCATACAAACAACAAAAACCCTCTTTTTCTTGCTGATGCAGGTGCAGAACTCCAGATTTGAGATCAGATTTTCATACCCTTTTCAGAAAACTTCCGATATCTGTGAACAAAGTCAAAGTTGACCTTCAAAATAAGAATGTATCCTTTGACCTTTTATGAGGGTCAAAGACTACCTATTGTCAGAAAGAGAAAAGATTTCTGGGTTTTCTTCATCTCATCATTTCCATTCCAAAAGATGTTACAAAATTGTGTGAAAGTACACACAGACATAAAAAATTGGCATTTTCTAGATTTTCCCTATTTTGAGGTTAGTATTTTCCTTTCAATTATTTCAGATTTCAAGCACTATTCCTTTATAGGGAAATATAAGGTTTTCTTCCTCTTTCATATTCTCCATAGATTGATTTGATTGTGCATTAACCTCTTGGTTGATCAATTTGGATCTCTCCTTTGGGAATTTGGATTTAGAAGTGGATCTCATATTTCCCCCACACATACATTCAATAGAGGTGATTCCATTTTACCTCTATTCAACTTTGATGTGTCTATATTTAAGATAGGTTCTGGTGTCGACATTATCTTGATCCCTCATACAAAGAAATCAATTCTTTTATCGTATAAATTAACCTTTCCTTGTACTAATAACATTGCGGAGTATGAAGCTTTTATAGCTGGCTGATGAGCAGCTTCATCCCTTAACATCAAACACTTGCAAATATATGGAGATTTTCAATTGATTATTGAACAAATTAAAAGAGGTTATCAGACTAAGAATGATAAAATGACACAATATAGAGATTTTTCTCCTGATGTGCTTTCACAATTTTCTTCTTATACGATTCAAACTTTACCTAGGAAAGATAATCAACATGCAGACGCCATGACAAGTGTAGCTTCTTTGGTTTGGCATGAAAATAATTCTAAAAATTTTCAATTTACTATACAAACTCTTAAAAACCCTTCAATTTATAAGGTTACTTCTTATTGTTTCAATTTGCACTTCGATGAATGGTATTCTCATATCTTTCATTTTTTGAAAGATGGTACTTTTCCCAAATCATCAACAAGGAACACATGTAATTGTATTAGGAAGCTTGTAGCATGATACATCATTTTAGGAGACATGCTTTACAAATGTTCTTATGAGGGATTATTATTAAGATGTCTTAATAGAACTAAAATTTTGGTAGCTTTGGCAGAAGCTCATTCTGGTTCTTATGGGGGACATTTTGGTGGAAAATCTCTAGTTAATAAAGTGCTTAGAATGGGATATTATCGAAAAATAATGGAACAAGATTCTTTCATGTTTTTTAAGAAATGTCCTCAATGTCAACAACATAGCAATTTGATTCATGCTTCTACTCGTGAGCTTCATAATCAAGTTTCATCATGACCTTTTAGTATTTGGGGTTTTGATCTTATTGGAAAAATCTCACCAGGTTCTTCTCAAGGACATATGTACATTCTAACTACTACATATTACTTTACGAAGTGGGTAGAAGCTATTCCTCTTTGTTCAATGACCACAGATGTTAGTTGTGATTTCATCCTTAAAAACATTATAACATGATTTGGTAGCCCTTCGATCATAGTTTCAAATAATGGTACCTCTTTTAAAAATAAAGAAGTCACAAAATTCTTGGAGAAATGTCAAATTCAACATAGATTTTCAACTCCTTATTATCCTCAATCTAATGGTCAAGCTAAAGCATTGAATAAAATAATTGAACAAATTTTGAGAAAAACAATTAATAAGCATGTGAAAGATTGGCATATGAAATTGACATATGCTTTACGGGCTTATAGGACTAGTGTTCGTACTACTATAGGTACCTCTCCTTGCAATCTTGTCTATGGTACTAACACTATTATGCCTTTGGAATTAGAGATACCTTCCTTACATGTTTCATTTCATGGGATAATCGACAATGATACATTTCAAGAATAGCGCTTACATGAATTATAAATGTTGGATGAACAATGAATACATGCTTTGGAACATATAAAAGGTTATCATAAGTATCTTCAGAAATAATATAATCATAAGGTTATTGAATGATCATTTTCAATAGGTGATTTAGTATTATATGAGAATCAAAGGAATGTGAATGCTTTACTTGGTGAAAAAGGAAAGTTTAGCCCTAATTGGCTTGGACATTTTGTTGTGATTGAAGACTTGGCTCAGGTGCTTATAAACTTGCTGATATGGATGGTATTTCTCTTAAGGAACCTATCAATACTATGCATCTTAAACATTATTATCCTTAATTTCTTTCTTTCTTTCCTGTGCATTTATGTATTCCTTATAAAATAATTATGGTTATTTTATAGGTTATGTGGTTTAAGAAAAATTACATTTTGAATACATTTATGCACCTTCTTTCTTTCTGTTAAGTTTTATATTGATAAAAAAATAGTAATCAAACATAGAACTAACTAGTAGAGAAAGTTTTTCATTTATAAAATCTTTCCAGTTTTGATACATATGTGACCCATGGCCCTATCTATCACTCTACCTATCTCTATGCTTTGATGGCTGATGACTCCTAGATATCTCTGATCTATGATGAGAAGAAGTAGATTTGTGACCGATAGTCTGTGAGTGGCTCCTCGATATGGTTATCTTACACATGTGCTCCTGGGCCCTTTGTAGCTTGTCCATCAGCTTATCTTCTCTCTCCTTGCACAATCTCAACTCTCATTGGACACATGCAAAGATATCAGCATGCCTGTTGGGATCTCTGTGACCAATGGAAGACTCTCACTCACTAGCTAGTAGTTGGTAGGATATACATGTATCCTTCAGAACCTCGGATACAAAACTCCTCCACTCTACCACACTAGTTGCAAGATAGAAACATATTTATCAATTTAGTTCTCTTTCTTCATAAATTAAATTACATTTTCAATCAAATTTCATATTCCATACCTGGATCTCCCTCCTGGGCTTCACTAAAGGATCTAGATGGTGGGGGTATGGAGTGACTACTCTCTCCACACTCACTCTATCTAGGTCTTGATGGTGGTTTCTTTGTATGGGCTTGTGGAGGTCATCATGATCTCAATGGTGATGCATGCAAAATGTGTACATCCACACCAGTATCATCAGCTAGGGGCATCTCCTCTTCTCTCTCCTCTTCTTTCTCCTCCTCCATGGGATCTCCCTTGGAGATGTGCTCCTCCTCATCTGTTAGATCATCATCCTCTTGTACTATACCACTATCCCGATGGGTCCTCTCTGAAAGGCCTGGATCACCTATAGGATAATCCTTAGGGAAGATGGGGTGGGTTCCCTTTAGACTCCAGTACCTGATGTAGTCTAAGCTCATGCCTAAATAGGATACATTTGATGGTACCTCTATATCCTTTGTCTCATCTACATCACTATCTACTATGTCTTCTATTGATGGTTGGTGTATGGTGTCGGGTCTCTAATAGAACCTCGTCAAATGTGCATAATGAGGTACCACACCAAGGACTCCCTATAAAAGGATGAACTATCTCATCACTCAATCAAAGTAGTACGGAATCACTATATGACTCTGATGTCCCTCTAGAAGCTTGTATTGCTAGGAGTGTCTCATCTGGTGTTGTGTTTCAGGCCACTCTATCATCCAATAGTAGGGTCTCCATATCACATTTGTGCCTAGAATACGGTCTAGATGTACCCTCCAATAGAGGATATCTCCAAACTGCCAAACATCTCTTAGAGGATAAGAAAAGCTTCTCAGTGTGCTAGCATCTACCATCACTGGAACACCCCATGGTCATGTACATGCAAAATGCTCAAACAACTAAATCTACAAAAGTGTGCATACTGTGAGACTCTCTCTATGATATCTCACTAGCTAACATATCTCATGGTATAAGTGGCCTAACAAGCTATGACCTCATGAGAAGATAATCCTATCACTCTCCATCCTCCCTAAAAGATGGGTGAAAAGTGTAGAAAACACTGTACCTTTTGTGTTGGGTACCACAACCAAGGATAGTATACATAGTATCACTCTCCATACCAAACATGTAGGACCTGCCAATGTGGATGATAAAGTGATCTGATCTACCTTGGTTTGCATTTGTGGAACCCATCCAAAACAATACTCTACATCTACATGGATCTCCTCAGAACCTCATTGTGCTCTCAGTCTAATAGGCTCACCTTGAATCAGAAGTCACAAGATTTTGTAGACATCCTAATGTAAGAATCAAGGGTAGCAATGGGCTAGATACTAGTTTTCTTAACTCTCTATACCTAATATAGGATAGTCAAGTGTATATTGTTTAAATCACTAATTTTCTTAACTCTTTAAGCATAGTGATGAAACCCTTGACTCTCACACCCTTCAACAAGGACATTAAACATTCCCTCAATCACTTCCCATGAATTTATGGGTGATAGGCAGTATGGATGGATCCATTGATGAATGGGCTATTTGATTCCTAGTCCCTAATCTAGGTGAGTAGAGGATCAAATGGCCTAAAAATTTCTGCAGCATACCATGGAGGTCTTTAATCATGTGAGGGGATCAAAATGATTCTATCTAACACACATCCAAACTATTGGGGTCTCAGGATGTACTCAGAGAAACTAGATCACTCATAATGCTAGTAGCCCTATATTAAAATACCAGTGAAAATTACTCTAAAACCTCCCAAACAATCTAGAAATCAAGTTTTGGATTTGAATACCCAAATCAAAGACACATAAATCCAAAGAACACCAAGACTCCAAGTGCTACACAAAGCCAGGAATAGGTTGTTTGTAGACAGGCTGAGGATTGGATTAGGCCTTCTTAAAAGAATGAAGTACACACAAATGGTGGTGACTTTTCTTAAATTATTTTATAACATCAGGAGGATGACTAAACAACACCAAATCTAGAGTTTGGGGCCTTGGTGAATGACTATCTAGAAGTTATGCACTAGTGTTCAATTTTTAGACTGGCACATACATAATATATCCACCTAGGGCTTGCTCATGCGGCCATCTCCCTGCCTTAACTTACAAACTACTTGTAGAATCTCCAAAAAAATTTGAAAGGGAAGCCTTCCACCTAATATTAGATGAATCCCATGGTGGAAACACTTCAACCATTCAAGACAATGCGGTAGCCTTTGAAGAAGAACCAAACATGAGCTGGAGGGATTCAAATCTTGATAACTAATGCTATATGAAATGGTTTTTCCTCAAACTAGATGCATTCAAAGGTTGATTCATGGGGCTTTCACTCTAAACTAGTTTAATGTGATTGTAGGGTTGTACAGAGATGTAAAAATCACTGGTGTTCACCAAAATGTGTAGGAAAATGGTTATTTTTATTAATTAGAGCCAAAAATTACATATGTGGCCTTCCACCCACCTGTGAGGGCTATGAAGGCCATCCCCAATGTATTTACATAACTTTTCAACCACCTAGCCATTGGGGAAAGGTTACAAATAGTTTAACCATTATTTGTTAAACTGAATCACAATTACAGTTAAGCAACATTAGCAATTTTGTAGCCAATGATCAATATGGATCATCTAACAACATAAGTATCTAAACTTAAGTTTCCTTATTTGAAAATCAATCTTAAAACACTAGCTATCCTAGGAGAAAACACTTAGTGACCCCTAACCATAGTGTGCCAAGTGACTCATACAAGTCCAAACTTGGAACTAGGTCTCACATTGGGTCTAAGTGATTGCCTAAACTAAAACTTATGAAGCAAAATATCTTGGGTCTTTAGGACCAAGGGTGCACTGAATACATCCAATGTCTAGAAAGTGAATACATTCAATTTCTACAAAGAATATAGCATTTCATATGCTAGGAGGGGCTCCTGTACCATACTCCCCATGAAATTAGAGCTCAAGTTCCTACTTGAGTTGAGGAAATCCAAAGTTGAACCATGGGTTTTGATATGATCCTCTATCATCCAAGTTGCATCAAGTTCAGGAAGTCCCTTCCATTTAACCAAGTATCGCATGTAGGTCTTCTCTTGGGTCTTCTTCCATTCCCTAGTGGCAAGGATCTTCTCTAACTAAAGTGGTGTGCTTGGTGGAAGAGTGGTAACATAGGTGCCATCCTGAGAGGTATCAGCATTGTCCTATATGTTAGAGGTACCTACATCACCTTTAAGAAGAGTAAGATCTGCAACATTAAAGATAGGAGAAATAAAGAGTGTAGGGGGAAGAGATATCTCATATGCATTTTCACCCATCTTATGCAGGACTATACATGGGCCTACTTTTTTTATATGGAGTTTGGTATGCTGGCCTTTAGGAAGTCTTTCTAGTCTGAGGTAAGCCCAAACTCTATCCCATATTTAAAAATGAACTTCCCTTCTTCTCTTATCAGCATTGGTTTTATACTTGACAGTGGTGTGTTCTAGTTTTTGTTTTACCTCGTAAATTTGTGAGATGAAATTTGTAAAGTCTTCACCTTGGGCATTGACTTTAAAGTCTGAAGGAGAATTAGTAAGGTCTAATGGTCCTTTAGGATGCAATTCGTAGATAGTTTGGAAATGAGTTTTTCCACTAGTCCTATTGATGGAGTCATTGAATGCAAATTATGCCTGGGGTAAGATGACATCCCAACTCTATGAGTGTTGCTTGGTAAGACATCTTAATAGGTTACCCAAGGATCTACTTACTACCTCTATTTGGCCATCTATTTGAGGATGATATGATGAACTATATGTTAGATTTGTGCCCAATTTCTTGTGGAGTGTTCACTAAAAGTGTCCTTGAAACTTAACATCCCTATGTGAAACTATAGTCTTAGGTAGTCCATGAAGTCTAACCACTTCCTTGAAGAAGAGTTGTGCAATGTGAGAAGCATCATTGGTGCTCTTGCAAGGGATGAAGTGTGCCATCTTACTGAATCTATCCCAAATGACAAAAATATTGTCATATCCTTGCTTGGTTCTTGGTAAACCCATGACAAAGTCCATGGATATTGATTCCCATGGCCTAGAAGGTACTGGTAAAGGCTGATACAGTCCCTGATTTGTAGTGACTCCTTTGTCTTGTTGGTAGATTGTACAAGACTGAAAAAAATTCTTGATGTCAAAAATCATCTTGGGCCAATGGTATCTCCTCTTCACTAATTCTTGGTCTTGTCTATGCCAAAATTACCACTCATACCTCCATAATGTTTTTCCTTTATGATATTAGTTCTCATAGAAAATTTGGGGATGCAAAGTTGGGCACCTTTAAAAAAAAGGCCATCTTGAATCAGATATTCTATAAAATTAGTATGGTACCTATTAGAAAGAGTAGTACAAGCCATGTAGGCTTCACCTAAATCATAATCACCAGCATAAAGGTGCTTCAAGGATTCAATCCCCATGCTTGAAAACTGAACTTCTTCCACTAGATCCACTCTTCTACTGAGGGCATCTACAACTTAGTTTTAATTTCCTTTCTTGTGCTTTATTATGAAGGTATAGGACTGCACCTGCTCCATCCATTTGATGTGTTTGACACTAAGCTTCTCTTGGGAATTCAAGAAAATTAGAGCATAGTTGTCTATGTAGACAACACATTCCTTAGGGAGGAGGTAGTGCCTCCATTTCTTAAGGGCCTGTACTACAACATACAACTCAAGATCATAAGTAGAATACCTTTTCTTTACATCATTTAATTTTTTAGAAAATAATGCTATGGCTTTCCCTTCTTGGGTTAAGACAACACTGATTTCTAGGTTACTTGCATCTATTTCCACCATGAAGACCTTCTTGAAATTAGGTAAGGTTAGGATAGGATATTGTGCTACCCTAGTTTTCAAATATTGAAAAGCATCATCAGCCTCTTTAGTCCAAAAAAATTTAGTTTTTTGACCCCCTTTGATTGTATCTACCATTGGAGCACATACATGACTGAAGTTCTTAATGAACTTTCTTTAAAATGTAGCAAGACCATGAAAAATTTTCACATCACCTTGGTTCTTAGGGGGTGCCCAATTTACAACTACTTTCACTTTACTCAGATCCATTTTCAAAGTTCCTTTGGATATGAAAAATCCCAAAAAGGTGAGTTCCTTTTGCATAAATATGCACTTCTACAAACTGATGATCAACTTGTGATCATGAAGTCTTCTCAACACCTACTCCAAGTGGTTCAAATGTTGCTCTTTGCTATTGCTGAAAATCATAATATCATCAAGATAAATAACAACAAATTTACCAATAAAATCAGAGAATATTTCATTCATGAGCCTCATGAACGTACTAGGTTCATTTCTCAGTCCAAATGGCATTATAAGCCACTCATATAAGTATTTAGTTGTCTTAAAGGTGGTCTTCCACTCATCTCCCAATCTTATTCTGATTTGGTGATAACTAGATTTGAGATCTATCTTTGAAAAGTAACTAGCATTTCCAAGTTTATGTAGTAAGTCTTCTATCCTTGGGATAGAGAATCTATATCTGATTGTGATTTTATTGACGGCTCTACTATCCATGAAAAGCCTCCATTTTCCATCCTTTTTAGGTGCTAGGACTGATGGGACAACACAAGGACTCAAGCTCTTTTGTATCAAATCCCTTTTCTAACATCTCCTTGATTTGTCTTGAGATTTCAGCATTCTGACCAAGGGTCAGCTTGTAAGGTGCCTTGTTAGGTAGTGAAGCACCCAGCATGAGGTCTATTTGGTGGGTAACATCTCTTAAGGGTGGGAGGGTAGAGGGTAGTTCATTTGTGGCTACCTCTCTGTATTTATCTAGCAGTCCTTTGACTTCACTTGGCATGGCTTCTATCTCTTTGGAGACTTCATCATCTTTGGGTTTGAAAACCAACACATACCCTTCACTATCTAATTCCCTCAATGTTCTTTCCATCTCCTTCCTATTGAAAACTACCATAGTGGACTCTTTGTTGGCTTTTTGATCTAGTAATGGTTTCATAGTGTAGGTGACTCCTTCCTTTATAATGGTGTAAGTATTCTTCCTGCAGTTATGTGTGGCATCCACATCATACTACCATGGCCTTCCTAACAAGAGGTGGCAAGCATCCATTTCAATGACATCACACATGACTTTGTATTTATAGTCACCTAAGGAGAATTCTACCAATTCTTGTTCAGTCACTAAGGTTTGTTGTCCTTTAGTGAGCCAAGATACTATAAGATTTGATGAAAAGCAAATCTATTAAGCCCAAGAAACCTGCATGCAAAAACCTGTCACATGGAAGAAATCTGTAGGAAACAAATGAGGGTTTTTCTTTGACAATATGAAAGTTTATTATCATCAGCCAAAAGAATAATGAAAACATACAATGGATCAATCCTTATAGAAGAAGATCAAAAAACCTAATGGGAAACCCTAATAGGTAAATAGGTATTTAATAGTTAGATTTAATTATTAAATGACTAATGCAAGTGCATTAAGGGAAATCTTAAGAGGTAGTGAAGTTATTTTAATCAATGTAATTAAATTAATTATTTACTCTAACACCACCAATTAAGATGAGCAAAAATGCAACTACAAACAATGCAAGAAAGAAGCAAAGGAACTACAATGCTAAAAGAAAATTTGGGTCCCGACAACATGGCCTGATGAGGAACCCAATCACAACTAAATCTCTATGAAATAGAGAAATAGGGAAAACCACATGGGAAAAACCCTCCTCCAAAAAGAGATAGAAAGATGCAGAAACTGAAAAAAAAAGAAAGGAAGGTAGGCCTTAATGAGACCCCCCAAGGACAAATTCCTTCACCCCAAGCATAGAATGCAACTGAAGATACTGCGAGGATGAAAAAGGCTTAGTGAAGATGTCAACAACCTTCTTCAAAGTGGGAGCATACTCCAAGCTGAGAGAACCATCCTAAATTAGATGCTTGATGAAATGCATATGGATCTCAATGTGCTTGGTCTACTGATGCTTAACTGGGTTGTGGGAAATATGAATGGCATTTTGATTGTCACACCAAGGAAGAGTGAGACTATCAGGAGGAAACCCAAACTCTGTCATCAATTGTCAAAGCCATAAAACATCCTGACTAGCTAGCACAACTACTCGATACTCTACCTCTGTAGATGATAATGCAACAATAGTTTGCTTCTTGCAAGACCATGTGATAGGACCAAAACCAACACCAAAAAAAAAGCCAAAAGTAGACTTTCGACCATCTATATCACCACCATAATCGACATTTGTGAAACCAAATATATGAGGATCTCCTGATGCATAGTGAATTCCATATGAAGTAGTGCCTTGAATGTACCTCAAAATACATTTGGCAGCTTGCCAATGAATCTTATGAGAATCATGGGAGAATCAAGAAACAAAGCCAAATGCAAAGGAAATGTCAGGATGAGTGTGTGTCAAGTACAACAAACTACCCACAAGTTTCCTATATAAGGTGGAGTCCACTGAAGGAGTAGAGCAAGTGGTAGACAAAACAACACCTGACTGAAAAGGTGTGGCAGTGGGCTTGCAATCAAGCATGCAGGATCTATGAAGCATGTCAAGAGCATACTTCTACTGGTGTATGGAAATCCCATCCGAACACTGAATAACCTGTAGGTCCAGAAAGTAGTGTAGAAGTCCAAGATCGGTCATCTCAAACTACTCCATCAATTCTCTTTGAACACTCTAAATCATTGAATATGAGCTACTTGTGATGATGAGATCATCAACATACAACAAAAGTATCACAAGATCAGCCCCATGATGTTGAATGTACACTATAGGATCAAAATGACATCGGGTGAAGTGTGAGGATAGAAAGAAAGAGTCCATCTTCTCATACCAAGTCCAAGGGGCTTGTTTGAGACCATATAATGACCTCCAAAGTCTACACACAAGAGAAGAGTCTTACACAAAACCCTATGGATATTCCATATAAATCTCTTCATGGAGATCCCCATGCAATATTGCACTCTTCACATCCATTTGATACACTATCTAACCCTGTGAAGCTGCAAGAGAAAGTACCAGGTGAATAGAATTCATCTTGGTGACAAGAGAAAAGGTCTTAGAGTAATCAATACCCTCCACCTATGAAAATCCCTTCGCAATAAGATGTGCCTTATACCGATCAATAGAACCATCTACAACATACTTGGTATGGTACACCCACTTGCACTGAACCATCTTTCTTCCTTTTAGAAGAGTACAAAGATCCCAAGTGTGATTCTTCATCAAAGAAGAGTACTCCTCATCCATAGCCCTATCTCACTCAGGATGTCCTATCACCTCTAAAAACTTCTAAGGATTATTTGAAACAACATGTCTCAAAAGACCAATACTAGATCATTGAGCATAAGTATGACAGATATCTTAAGGATCTCCTACTAAAGAACTAGCATCACAGATAGTATCCTAGAGCCCACTTGGGAACTCATGAAATATATGGTGGAGGGGAAGGTGGATCATCATCTAAATCATCCTTAGAGGATATAGAATCCTAAAAAGGAGAATAAGAAGTACTAGGCAATGAGGGAGAAACTGGTGATGGAGGCTCCATCTGAGGATAGCACTCATCAAATTGGACATTTTGCTGAAACAAGACCTCTCTGGAATCAAGATCAAACAACCTGTATGCTTTCATATCCTCACAGTAGCTAAAAAATATCAGTGGTCGGCTCTTCCTCTCCATGGATTTCCTTTGAGCATCTAGAATAAATGCCCAAGCCTCACTACCAAACACTCAAAATATAGAAACATCAGGCTTGACATGGGACCAAGCCTCCTCAGGAGTCAAATGTCATAATGCCTTATGAGGCATACAATTCTGAATGTAGTTGGCACAATTCAATATCTCTGCCCAAAAAGAAGGTTGCATATCTCGAGACTGTATCATACAATTGGCCATCTCCTGTAATGTTCTGTTCTTTCTCTTAGCAACACCATTTTGATGAGGGTTATGGGGAACTATTAGCTGATGCAATATACCCTACTCAGTGAAAAAATCATGAAAAGATTGATTCACATATTTCCCCTACTATCAGTGCATATTCACCTGACAGAAAGACTAGACTACTTCTCAACAAATGTCTTAAAGACTCGAAATGAATCAAAGACACCAGACTTGTACTTTAAGAAGTACACCCATGTGCATCTAGACAAGTCATCAATAAAGGTGAGTACATAATGAGCATCATAAAAAGGAGTTGGAAATGACATGAGATTACTATGTATTAAATCTAATGGTGCCTTAGCATGTTAGGATATACCTGTCAGAAAGGGATCTCTATGATGTTTTCCAAGTGCACAACCTCAACAAACGCCATCAATGTAAGAGATCTGAGGAAGCCCAATCACCAAATCCTATGTACTCATCTATTGTAGATATTTGTAGTTGACATGGCCAAAACACTCATGCCAAAGCTTACTCATTGTGTCTGCATGAGAAACAAGAGAAACACCTATATAATCAGAGCTCTCAAAGCCATAAAACCTATATAAGTGAGACTCTGAATCAACACTCTCAGTAGAAACAACCAAATTAGGATCATGGAGGTCTCTAATAACTACATCATGTGGTGAGAACTCAACTATCTTATCATAACCAAAATGGAAAATCTAATAGATAGACATGAGGTTCATAGAAATGGTAGGAACCAAAAGAAAATCTTGTAGAGAGCCACCATCCAATGAAATAGTACCAGAACCTCTAACTAAAAGTTGTGTTGAGTCACCAAATACAATATATGTAATAGAACTCTAAGCAAGTGAGGTAACCAAACTAGGTGTGTGTGCCATATGCTGTGAAGCACCTGAATCAGTGATCCAAGTAGTAGTGGAAGATAATGCTCATGTAGAAAGAGCATGGCCTTTCCCTACGAGAGTATGTGAAGGTTATGGAGAAGCAATACTATTCTACTATAAAAGCTTCCTCTAGAGCCTCAAGATTTTTCCAACACTTGGAAACTGGATGCCCTTCCTTTCCACAAAAACTGCAAGGTTCACCTATGAACTTCTTAGTCTTGGAGGAAGACTCACCAGACTTAGAAGATTTACCCTTAGGATTGGATTTCTTAGACACTATTTTCTAAGGTGGCTTGGAGGAATTATTTTTTATGAATGAATGTTGAATATATCCTATGGGGGAGTATTCATGTCCATTGTGTAGCAGTTGTTATTGCATTCATGATTGTGATTGTCATTGATGTCAACACAGTGATCTACTGAAGATTAACAGAGAAGAAGATAGTGTTTGAGTTAGCTCATGTGGGATATTGAAGATAAAGCTATGTGGAGTTGAGGAATTACTCTATGATTTTCTATAAGATCATGGTTAAGAGCACAGATGGAAATTCATTTGTTCATGATAGTTATGAGAATTTCAGTGGAAGCAGTATTCAAGCAGTGTTCCTGAGTAGCAGTTTGTGGAAAATGGATGATATCTCCTAATTAGGATTGAATCTGGTCATTCATAGTTGGAGATAAGTTGAAGACATGTTGATAGTGACGTAGATGAGAGTGCAAGGTCTGAGGTCACATGACTGAAGAATTATCTTATTTGGAAGTTGACAGTTTTGTGTAATTTTAATGTAACATGTGGAAGCTTTTATTTTTTAATATGTATGCCGACTCATTTGTAATTACTTGAGTGTGGTATAAAGAAAGGAATGTTTTCCTTGTTGTAATATGTAATTGTGTATGGTATTGTGAAAGTGAATTATAGAATTGTGCAATACTTGTTGAAAGAGGATATGCAAAGTACAAAGATTTGATGAAGCAGTTGGTGCGGTTTGGCACAGTCAGAGGAGAAGTATTGAATTGTTGAGATTAGTAATCTTTTGGTACTATTCTATTAAGTAATACAAAGATCAGTTGGATAGTGAGTTTAGTGATCTTACTCTTGAAGCTGTTTGGGCAGTGGGTCCTTTTGTCTTCTATAACTCCTAACAGAGTTAGAATATTTTAGTAGGGATTCAAAGTCTCCTAATAGAGATTCATATGTACTGAATTTATTTCATAAGACTCTTAACAAAGTCCATCCTTTCACAAGGAATATTCATATTAGTGCATCTTTTTTGGGCATCATTCCCACCGGGGTTTATTGTTTGATCAAGAGGTTCCCTAGTCAATATATCTTGTGTTATTGTGTCATTGTGAATGTATATCTTTCTATGGTTGTTGATTACATTTCTTACATGGTTAAAATATATTGAATTTGATAAAAGTTGTAGTTATCTGATAATTGATTCACCCCCCCCTCTTAGTTATCTTGGTGGAATTTAATTTCTAACAATTGGTATCAGAGTGACAAGTCTTTGAAAGAAAAGTTTAATAGCTTAAGGAGATCCATGGCAAGTCACTTCAGGAAAGAAAGCCCTAATTTTGATTGAGTAAATTTTGACAGCTAGAAAGAAAAGATGAAGACACATTTACTTTGTTTAGGACTAGGTTATTGGTTGATCACAAATAATTAGAAGACTATCATTGATGAAGACAAGCTTGAAGAATGTACTAATGAGGAAAGAGATCTATACATGTATAACATACTTTCTGTATACACCTAAAAATGGTCACCTAGACTATTAGCCCCTTTTTCTAAAATCATCAATTGCTTATTCTTGATCAAATCCTAGTTTTATCATTAATTCAATTATTTTCTATGGGCTAACCATTTTATCCTAAGTTTTTATTTATTTAAAAGGAATATTTCCTCCCCTTTTAATAAATAAAAAGCCCCCACTTTTTCCTCTTATCCTAAGTTGCACAAATAAAGAATTATTCTTATTTTATAAAAAGGGAAAAAGCACTTTTTGTCTTATATGGACATAAAAGTCAACTCTTATTTTCTCATTGGAGGATACTTGTGCACATGGATTGCTCCTCTTTCAAGCTCCACCCTTGATTAAATATTTTGCCTCTTAATCTCCATGGTCCATTCCTTCTCATTTCCTTTAAAAGGAGAGCTTTCTTCTTCTTTTTCACATCTTAGGTTTTTATGCTAATGTTATGCTACAAGTTTTCTAGGTACATTTGGAGCTTTTGAAGATTTCAAGCATTCTTGGCTTTTGCATCTACATGTTATCATAGTTTCATTTCTTGCATTATCATGACATTCATAGCTTCATACCTAGCTTAGATTTCCTTTATGCTTTAGATTAATTCATCTAGCTTAACTAGGAGGCTTTGTAATACTTGCATCTTTCATTTTCATAGCTTAGCTTGCATTTCCATTTCTAGCATAGCATTGCATTGCATTTTCATTCTTGATTCTTGAGGATATTGGTATTCTTGCCCTTGTCTTTATTGAATCTCCCATTGCATGGTTTACTAGCAAGGTTATAGGCTAAATAGCTCTAGCTAAGAGCATTCTTAAAACCCTTGCACTCCATGCCTAGGGAGCTATGGATTGATTTTTGAGACCTCATTCTTGAGTGTTCTTGAATGTAATGATTCATAGAAGTGTGGTCACATTTTCACCAACACGTTCCAGAGAAGCACTTTTTTCATCCCTTCCATAAAATGAGTACAGTCAGGTAAAATATCTAAAAACATCTCATGAAATTTGGTTAGCTTTACAATCTACTTTTGAAGGTGATGAACATGCAAAGAAAGTTAGATTACATAATTGTATATGTGCATTTGAAGATATAAGAATGATGGAAGATGAATCTGTTAGAAGCTATATTGGTAGAATGTTAGAGATTATTGTAGGTATAAAATCTTGTGGAGGAACCAAGACAAAGAATGAAGTGATATGGAAAATTATGATGACATAGAATCCTTTATTTAAGAAGACAACACAAATGATTAAACAAGTTATACCTTGTACTAAGTACTTCACCAAAGAAACCCTTCTTGGAAGATTAGAAGCAACATAAATGAACTTGAGGCTATTAGGAGACTTACCTAGAATGGAGACAACATTCAGTGCACTTATTATTCACCCTACTTTATCAAAAGCATTAGAGTAAGCAAAGATTATGCTAGCTGCAACAGATCTAGAAATGAAGATGGGAAGATTAAAGAAGGTATTGCCTTTCTTGTGAAAAGAGAACTAGATGGTAAGAAATTTTTAAATGTTGGACTTGTCAAGAGTTTGGTCATTTTGCATCTAAATGTCCTAAGAGAGTTAAGAAGTATAGGAAGAACTTTAAACCTAGGACATCTAAAGAATGTTACTATGCAACTAATGAAGAACTTGAAGCTAGTTTGGAGAAATATTTGAGGGAAAGTGATACTCAGAATGATGATATAGGATTTGTAGCAATTAAAGAAGAAAATCTTGAAACAAAAGTTAAGGAAGAAAAGGCTTTAGTTTCTCAAGTAGAAAAGAAAACTGATTGGATTATAGATAGTGCTTGTTCACATCATATGACTGGAGACATGAAAAAGTTCATAAAGTTTAACAATTATGATGGAGGAGTTGTTAGAGTTGGACATAATGTAGCTTGTTTGATTAAAGGTATAGGATCTATTACTCTTGATGGAAAGACTAATACTAATGATGTTTACTTTGTGGATGGTTTGAAACATAATCTTTTGAGTGTTGGATAGCTAGTTGATAAGGGATATCAAGTTTGGTTTACTGAGAAAACTTGTGTAATTAAAGACAAGGATGGTAATTTGATTGGTATTGGATCAAGAACTAGAGGTAATGTATTTCAGTTGAATCCTAATGAGATGACATGCTTGATTACTAGGATTGATGATAGTTGGTTGTGGGATAGAAGATTTTTTCATATAAACTTTGATAATATTGTGAAAGTAAGTACTACACTTGTAGTAAGAGATTTTCCTAAAATTATGAAGCCTACTAACATGATTTGCAAGGAATGTGTGATGGCTAAGCAGAAGAGAAGCTCATTTCCTAGCAAGAAGTTTATGACAACAAAGAAGTTGGAGATTGTTCATACAAATTTGAGTGGTCACACAAGGACTAGAGGATTCTATGGAGAAAGGTATTTTATGATTCTTGTTGATGATTTTACAAGAATGATGTGGATTATATTTCTTAAAGAGAAATCTGAAGCATTTGATAAGTTTAATATCATTAAGAATAAAGTTGAGAATGCATCTAGAATGAAGATTAAATGTTTGAGATCAGATAGAGGTGGAGAATTTACTTCAAAATAATTTAACATTTTTTGTGAAGTGAATGGTATTAAGAGACAATTTTTAGCCCCTAAGACACCTGAACAAAATGGTATTATAGAAAGAAAAAATAGGTCAGTAACTGAAGCAATAAGAGATATGTTAATTGAGAATGACTTAGAGAAGATATTATAGAGAGAAGCAGTGAACACAATAGTGTATACAATGAATAGAGTACACATCAGAGAAGACATAGACAAGACACCCTATGAACTATGGTTTGGACATGCACCATCAGTTAAGTATTTTAGAATTTTTGGAAGCAAATGTTATATTAAAAGAGATCATGACATTGGAAAGTTTGACCCTAGAAGTGATGAAGGTATATTTCTTGGATATTCATTGAAGAGAAAAGCTTATAGATGTTACAAGAAAAGAACTAAGACTATTGTTGAGAGTGCCAATGTAAAAGTTGATGAAAATTTCAAAGTTCTGGAAAGAATGTCTGATTATGAATTAGATGAAGGAACTCATCCTAGACCTAATCCTGAGACTACTGAATTATTCTATGAAATTGACAGTGAAGAAATCATTGAAGAACCTACAATAGAAACAAGAACTAAGACAATGACACCTAATAGGAATATATCAAGGAATAATCCTATTGAGTAGATTATTGGAAGCATAGATAGAGGAGTTCTGACATGGAATAAGGTACAAGAATAGTTGTGTTTAATTTCTCAAGTTGAACCTAAATCTACTAGTGAAGCCTATGAAGATAAACATTGGATTAAAGCTATGAAAGAAGAACTAGATCAAATTGAAAAGAACAAGACATGGGTGTTAGAAATAGGAAATACTGAGAGGGGGGGGTGAATCAGTATTTCACAAACTTTTTCTTTTACCCAATTATGGATATAACAGATTATTTTAGTGCATACAAAGATTATCAAGCTGATTAACAAACATAACAGTAAATAGAAAGAACTCATAACACATCATATGTTCTCGAGGAAACCCTGGCCAAGGGAAAACCCCAGTGGGGATGGTACCCACAAAGATCACTAATCAAAAGTATCTTGTTAGGGATATTGGACCCTGTTAGGAGTCAATTTACAATATATAGTAGATCTGTCATGGTTAAAGGACTTTAGGCCTTGTTAGAAGTCTTAACCCTGTTAGGAGTTTAGATTACAAAACTTGATCACTAGCTGAGCTCACTGCCCAAATAGGTAATACAAAAATGTTTCTAACTATAATATGGTACTGCTTACAACTTTTCATCAATAGCCTTTGCTGCTATCACAATATACAACTGTCGCAAGTTATCTTTTCTTCCTTTTTTACATATCACTTCTATCTTTCATTACATTTCAAGTATGCCTAATATATGAGTTATTAAAGCTAATAAATTTACATGGTCAGCATCCAAAATCATTATCCAAGAGTAAACATCTAGGATGTCATCCCTTAATAATGTTAAGTCATTATTTTGACAAGAAAAAATAATCCCTTAACTCTTTTGCTAAAACTGTCTCCAAAACTGCTCTGTCTCCAAAAACTGTCTTCGGTAAACTTTGAATAACTTTGTCTGTACTACTCCAAACTTTATACACACTGAGATGGGGTATCCTCATACTCTATAGAAGCTTCAATTAACTATGCAAACAAAAATATTGCTCCAGTGGACGTTGCCAACTAAATCTTCATCGGGTGCTCTGTCAAGATCACTGTATTCAAACTTAGACAATTTCTTCCTTCAACTTTGCATACTTGCATTCTAGATTCTATGCTCTTAATAGAGATCATATTTTTCCATAATGAAAAAATATATGCATCCACATTAGCCAAATTTCCAACAATCTCCCCCTTTGTCATTGGTGGCAACATATAGGAAAATTGGCTGTGTGAAAACAAAACTTTCAAAAAAAAAACTTATACAAAATTTTGTGGCCAAAAGTTATACAATATGTATACAATATCATACTCCATAGAATAGCTCCCCCTATGAGTATCCTTCCTCAACATATATACAATTTTCTGCTACTATCTCTCCCCCTTTGACAACAATGACAAAGATAGGGTGTACAAAAATTACAAAAAATTTATACCTTATTATCAGTTATTGCAAAGCCGGTAGGCTTGCAACACAATCGCCAAACTCTAACTTTCAAGATTCAAAATCTTTCTCCCATATCATCCTAATGGATTCAATAACATTGAGTAGAGTACTCAATCTGTATGCTGCTGTCTGACAAGCTTGCAGGGAATTGAAGCTAAACTTCTGAAATGATGTCTTTGCTGAAAGACACTACTCAATTTGATCTTCAACAATTGATATCTTGATTGAGACATGCTCTCTCAAGATGTTAACCCTAATCATCTTTCTGTTCTTCTCCTCTTCTATCATTCAGATTTCATCTTTCAATTTCCTTATGTTCTTCTCAATAGAACTTATCTTGACATTAGGGCTTGTCAAGGTGTTTGTCTCAGCTGTAATAGCATCTAACTTCTCTCTGATCTTCTTATCCTCTTCAACTATTATGATTTTTGATTTAGTACATTGTATGTACAAGTTCTTTCCTATCTCAAAATGTCTCCTCAAATTCTTTATGCATACATCTAAACTACCAATATCATTCTGAATATTTACACTCAAAGTTTGTTGCATTTCTGCTTCAAAGTCTTCTGAAACTTTCATTTTGGCAAAATCCTTCATGTTAGAAAATTCAGAGTCAAAAGAATTTATTACTGATTGAGCTTTCTCAAGTGGATCTGATTCAGATACCTTAGCGCTGATCACACTCTCAAGTTTCTCTGTCAAAACTGTAACTTTGCCTTCAAGGTCTTTCACCATCTTATTCTTTCCAATAATTTTATTCAGAGATGTAATGAACTCAAGCTGATCATCATCTTCAACTTCTTTTCCAAGGACTTCAAACATTGAACCAATATGCCTCTTCTTACTGTCAGGTGCATTAATGTCTTCAACTGGTTTAGAAGGTACACTAGAGGTAGTGGCCTCTGTCAAAATTTGTTTTCCTTTGACTGTCTGCTCTGCTGGAACTGATTCTGATATAGTTGGTGCTTCCTCTGTCTCTATATTCTTCTCTGATTCTGTGACCGTTTCTTGCTCTCCCAAAGCCAAATTGTCAACAATGTTTCCTAGATCATGAAACACTGCATCATCTGATTCTAGTGTCACTTTGGTGCCTTCAATATCCATTGATTCTTTTCCAATATTGATATGTGAAGAAGATGGAACTTCTTCAATACCAACTTTCTCTGCATGCGGTTCCTCTGATTTCTTTTGCTGAGGGTCTGATTCAACATGCTTTTCTGCAACTATATCTGCAAGAACTTGCATTACTGCTTGCTCTGTCTCTTTCTGTACTTCCTCCTTTTTGCCTCCCATTATAAAGATTGTTCTTCTCTTTGTTCTCAATAAATTTCCAAGAGACTTCAAGAATCTCTTCAAATGATCTTCATCCTTAACTTCACAGAACTATCTGATTACATGTTCTCTCATCTTCATGTCTTCTTCTTGTGCTCTCTATTTTCTATTCACAAGTCTGTTATACAAATCTTCTGGGATCTTACCATGAATGGTGCTAAGTTTCTTATCTGCCACAATCATGTGTGTAACCATTGCATTTTCAAAGTTCAATCTGTCAAATGATCCATATAGATCATAGAATTTATTCAACTTAGTGAAGTCTCCATGCCTCAATATATCTTCATTAACTCTTTCAATTCTTGGTTTCCAAGTTTTCTTCTTGACTAAAACTACATCATCATCTTTAATTAGTGCTACATTTCTAGGTATAGGTGGTACAACCACTTTCTATCTCTTGTCGGGTCCTATTGCACTCACTTTTACTCTTTTGCTAGGAATAGGAGAAAAAGATTTATCTCCTTCATCTTTTTTAGGTACTTCAACTTTTACCTTTACTGCAATCGGATCAACAGGATCTGCACTTGATGTCTCAGGTGGAATTACAAGATTTTCACTTTGCCTCAGGGCTTCTGCAGTCTTCTTAGCTATGTCAAACTCATGACTTGACATACTAGATTCTTTCAATATGTTCTTCATAGTAGATTCAACTCTCTTACTAGATTGCTTCTTTTCTCTCAAACTTATTGTAGAGTTGAAATTCTCTTCATAGGTTCCAAACCTGTTTGCATGACCATCCAACTCACACTTTTACAATCTATTCACATATCCTACTATTTCTACTTCAGATATTTCATAGCCAAGAGGGTCTATGAATTCCATTCTACGCTCAACTACTTCAATGTAGGTGAAATCAGTGTCAACCATAAAACAAATGTCATCTTTATGCTTTTCAACTAAGGATTGAGGAATCCTTGACTTGTTCTTAACAATATTCTGAAAAGTCTTCAATACAAGCTTCACACTATCATTAAATTTATCAAAAAGGTGCTTCATGTAAACTGAGTTTATTCTTTCCATTATGTTCACATTGTCACTCCAATCAAATGTATAAGGAAATCTTCTCAAAATATGGAAAAACATATAGGTTATCAGAGATGAAAACCTAAACTGAGTGTACTTAGCCTTCTTAATCTTTTCTAAGTTCTCAAATAACTAAATTTTTAAGATTTCACATAGGTCTACTAGTTTTTTCTCAACACACATATGATAAGCTACATGAATCATTCCTACAACCATGTCATCTTCCCTTGAACTACCACAGAATTTAGTTGTTAGGATCTTGCAAAGGTACCTAACATCATCTTGCTTAATCTTGCTTATCACAATTCCTCTACCATTATAACTAGATCCAGTGTTATCTAAAACAATCTATCTCATGTTCTTTTCATTCAGTGGAATCTCTCCAACTTTAGATAATCCAGTAACTTCATGAATCAGGTTAGCAGTTATATCAATAACTCTATCCTCCATCCAAAATTTCCCATTGTGGATTCTACTTAAAATGATCTTGGTACATTCCTCATCATTGAATTCATACTTCATGGAATATTTGATAATTTCATTGTTCTCTAAGTGCCCATAAGCTAGTTTAACTAACATGTCTTGATTGTAAAATTTCCTATAATCATCACTAAAATCTGCATCTCCCAAAGATTCAAACTTACAACCTAAATATCCCTTAACATTCTCAATGTGCAATACTCCATTTGGTATGGATGATAATGCTAAACTGTTATCAATTTCAGTTGGTTCTACTGGTTCTTTCTTAATCTTTGGTCTATTCTTATCCTTAACATTATGAACCATATAAATGTCCATCTTATCAATTGATTAAAGATCAAGAAATACCTCAACTTTGCAAATCTAGGGTTTCGGTATGATCGTCGCTGCAAACTGCTTCCAAACTTCTTCAAATCATCCTTAACTCACTTTTCTTCTTTAAAATCTCTTTTCAATCACTTTTTAATCATAATAAATTTGATTTCAACCTTATAACACTTCACATTAACTCAATCTGACATCGCATTCATTCATTTTGCTGCTAAAACCTCAAAAAGTTGATTCTACAAACCTGCAATCATAAAACTTTCTGCGACCTCACAAAACATAATATTTTCTTTTGCACACTTAACCATAGCATTAGTACAACATAATAAACCTACATCTAACTGTGTAAAACTTAACTCATTCAAATTCCTAATCTACACTAATCCTAAGTCCTAAACTACATAAACTTACATAATTTAAGTACATAAAGAAGGGTCAGGTATAGATTCATCCTTACCATCGGTTACATTACCTTCTTGACTACTTTCAATGCTGACTATACCTCCTTGATCTGTGCCTTTGTTAAATTCTACTTCATCTTTATTGCTACAACAACCTTTCTCTTTGTTTCCTGCATTTTCATTCCTTCTTGCATTGTTCCTAGGGTTAGGGTTATGATGATAACCTCCATTGTTCATTCTGTAAAATCTTGCCAAGTGTCCAAACTTGTTGCATATCTGACAAATGATTCCATTGTTTCCAAATCTCTGTCCTTGCTAGTTAATCTGTGACCTGCAATTTCTAGCAATGTGTCCTACTTTGTTGCATCTAAAACATACTACCACTTTTCTTTGATTTACTTCTTCAATAGATTTCTTATCTACATTGTTAGTATTCCCAATCATTCTATCATAATTATTCAAAATTACTTTAGGTCTTCTACATTCATTAGCTCTATGTCCAAAACTATGACAATTATAACAATGTCCATTAAAAGATTTAAATTGCTTACCTGTGCAATCTCTCTTCATGTGCCCAATAGTATTACAAGCAAAACATCTACCTTTGAATTCTCTTAGCATACCTTTAGATGATTCTTCCTATTTTGATTCTTCTTGCTTTGATTCATCTTTCTCTCTAGGTGGTTCTTCTTTAGGTGGATCTTCCAATGTGTTCTCATCTAGCTTTATTTCCTCCACACTTTCAGATGTCTTTAGATCTAGCTTCTTACTTTCATGGTTTGTTCTAAACATACTATATCCAAATCCAGTCCTATCAAAGAATGGTTCTTCAAAAGAAATTTATTTTTTAGTCTTATCACCTTTTGAGTATAGCCTTTCAAGTTGTTGTTTGGATTGAGTTAATTCACCTTTCACAATTTTATTATACTTCTCAAGTTCCACATACTACATTTTTACTTTTTCAGATTCGGATGTTTCTTTTTCAAGTCTTGACCTCAGATCTTCATTCTCAATTTTCAATCTTTCATTATCAAATCTCAAATTTCCATCTTTCATACTAAGCTTCAGATTTACTATCTTCAACTCATGCTTAAGGATCTCATTTTCTTTTTCTAATTCACAATCTTCAACAAGCATATCAGATTTCTTTTCAGATTTCAGATCTTCAATCTTACCTTTTAATTTTTCAATAGCATTCTTTGCATCCTCATATTTTCTTCTTAAGGAGTTTCTTTCATCAGTAAGCATATCAATCTGTTCAAGAGCTTCTTCAAAATTCTTCTGAAGTTGATCCATATCCATAGAGATCTTACTTAAGCTGCTAAGCTTTCCTTGAATGTTCCTTCTTCGAGTAACTGTGCTCTGATACCAATTGTTAGAAATAGGAAATACTGAGAGGGGGGGTGAATCAATATTTCACATACTTTTTCTTTTGCCCACTTATGGATATAACAGATTACTTTAGCGCATACAAAGATTATCAAGCTGATTAACAAACATAGCAGTAAATAGAAAGAACTCATAACACATCATATGTTCTCGAGGAAACCCTAGCCAAGGGAAAACCCCAGTGGGGATGGTACCCACAAAGATCACTAATCAAAAGTATCATGTTAGGGATATTAGACCCTGTTAGGAGTCAATTTACAATATATAGTAGATCTATCTTGGTTAAAGGACTTTAGGCCTTGTTAGAAGCCTTAACCCTGTTAGGAGTTTATATTACAAAACCTGATCACCAGCTGAGCTCACTGCCCAAATGTAGGTAATACAAAAATGTTTCTGATTGTAATATGGTACTACTTACAACTTCACATCAATAGCCTTTGCTGCTATCACAATATACAACTATCGCAAGTTATCTTTTCTTCCTTTTTTACATATCACTTCTATCTTTCATTACATTTCAAGTATGCCTAATATATGAGTTATTAAAGCTAATAAATTTACATGGTCAGCATCCAAAATCATTATCCAAGAGTAAATATCTAGAATTTCATCCCTTAATAATGTTAAGTCATTATTTTGACAAGCAAAAATAATCCCTTAACTATTTTGCTAAAATTGTCTCCAAAACTGCTCTATCTGCAAAAACTGTCTTCGGTAAACTTTGAATAACTTTTATGTACTACTCCAAACTTTATGTGCACTAAGATGGGGTATCCTCATACTCTATAGAAGCTTTAGTTAACTTCACAAACAAAAATATTGCTCCACTGGACGTCACCAACTAAATCTTCATCCGGTGCTCTGGCAGGATCACTGTATTCAAACTTAGACAATTTCTTCCTTCAACTTTGCATACTTGCATTCCAGATTCTGTGCTCTTAATAAAGATCATATGTTGCCATAATGACAACATCTATGCATCCACATTAGTAAAATTTCCAACAATGGGAATTGGTCCCTAGACCTAAAGATAAGAATGTTATAGGAACAAAATGGGTATTTAGAAACAAGATGAATGAACAAGGAGAAGTTGTAAGGAAAAAATCAAGATTGGTATGTAAAGGATACTTACAGCAAGAAGGAATTGACTATGAAGAAAATTTTGCACTAGCAACAAGAATTGAAGCAGTAAGAATGTTTTTGGCCTATGCAACTTACAAGAAATTCAAAGTGTATCAGATGGATGTGAAGTTAGCATTGAGCAGCTCGAAGGTTTTCCTTTAACTAAAGAAGGATATATGGTATGTAAACTAAAGAAAGCTTTATATGGACTGAAGCAAGCACCTATAACTTGGTATGCAAGATTTGATAAGTATTTAATAAAATTGGAATTTACTAAAGGTACAACAGACAACAATTTGTACACAAAGGAAATTGAAAATGGTTTGTTGGTTGTAATTATTTTTGTTGATGATATTATCTTTGGAGGAGAAGATGAAGCTAGTGATAAATTTGTAGATGAAATGAAGACTAAATTTGAAATGAGTATGATTGGTGAAATGAAATACTTTTTAGGATTGCAAATAACACTGAACAATGATGGTATCTTTGTAAGTCATACAAAGTAATTGAATGACTTGTTGAAGAGATTTAGAATGGAGAACTGTAAACTAGTTGGAACACCTATGGTAACCAAACATAAGTTATCTAGCATAGATGAGACTCCTATAGTAGAATAGAAAAATTACAAATCTATGATTGGAGGATTACAATATTTGACTCATAAAAGACCTGATATATCACATGCAGTTGGAATTGTAGCAAGATTTTAAGCTAAACCCAGAGAATCACATTATGTAGCAGTAAAAAGGATACTTAGGTACTTAAGAGGTACAATTGAGTACAGATTATGGTATGAAAAATCTAATGATTTTACCCTATGTGCATATATAGATGCTGACTAGGGAGGTGTAATACCCCAAAAATGGGCTATAAGTTCATTAACCTCCTACATCTACAAATCGAACGAAATCAACATCAAAGTCCTAATCTAAGGCATATCTAAACATCATCGAATCATAATTGATTATCTTAAATTCTGCATCAGGGAATATTCCTAGCAATATTCCTAATTATCTTAATTATCTTTAATTTAATAATTATTTGGTGATAAATCACATTTATCCTAAGTTTGATTAATTTAATAGTTTCATATTTAATTAATTAGATTTAATATCTTGCCACTGAATTATGTAATTAAATTTAATTCTATCTATTATTAATTATATTATTTAATTTTGACAATAAATCTAATATCTTATGAATAATTGATTAAATTCTTATTTAATTAATTAAAGCAAGTTGTCATTATTTAATAATATAGTTTTTAATAAAAGTTTGATTAAATAATTGATTAACCCATAAATTAATTATTTATTTTCAAAAATCAGTTAAGTTGAGCATAAATCACTTTATTTATTTATTAAATCATAATTATCCATGTGCACATTCAAGGACCAGTTAAACTCAAATTGAAAAATCAATGCAAGTTGTTAGCTTTTTGAAACTCAACATCTTTTTGAGTTTTAAAATTGATCTAAACTTCTAATTTGAGTTAAAAAGCTATTTTTGCATGATTTGCATGTTTTTGTGAATTAAATTATCTTTATTTAAAAATAACTCAAAAATCAAGCTGAGTTATTTGAGTGATTTATGGTTTTTCTCCATGCACCTCCAAAGCCCTGGATTTCTATAAATTAAAGTCTCAGCTCATCTCAAAGCATCTCATATTTTTGCATCCTCATGCTGTCGGATTGGAGGACAAGGAATCAAAGCTTATTGTGAATCAAGGCTATTGTGAGATCAATCTTGTTTTTGCATTCATATTTCATATCATTGTTAGATAGATCAATTCATAGCATATCAGTTTTTATATATTATAGATTCATATCAAGTTTATCATTCATATTGCATAGAAAATATCAAAAATATAGATTAATTGCATTCATATTTCATATCTAGATCAATTGCATTCAAATCCTTCATTTAGGTGTCATCTAGGTCACTGATCTCGATAACAATCTGAGAACATTAATCTCGCACCTACTAGAAGGCAGTAAATCACTTGGTTAAATTAGATTTCAATTTTGCACGATTTTGATTTTTGCTAACCTCTAATGTTTTACTGAAGTGTTGTGTCTACAGATTAGGTACAAAATTCACACACACATTTTTGGCGCCCACCATGTGGCAACCCACCTTTACATGTTGGTTTTGATTTTTTTTGGAGCTAAAGCCCTAAAGTTTCAAAGATTTAATTTTATCTCTCAAACAGTTTGGAGTTTTGCTCTGAAATTGTTTTTGCAAGTTGGACATATATCAGGGAAGCTACAGTAAAATATTTAGAATTTTCTGAGATGTTTTGAATTTTTAATAATTTTTTTCTTGAAATTCTGGAAAAAATTAATATCTAACATAAATCATCATATTTTTTAGAAATTTTTATATTTTCAAAAATCTCTTTAAATTATACAGGGGTTCCATTCTTTGTATTTTAAATTTAGATGCAATATAATAGCTCAAATAGTCAATTTACAAAAACTGGTCTATTTTGATAAAATGGGTCTCTAGGGCACAAATGAAGAGATTTTTCTAAAATTTTTACATTTTTGGAAAGCTCTCTATTTTTTAGTATGGGTCTCTATTCTAAATTTCTATTTTTGTGGCCAAAATCATATCAAAAAAATTAGATCTTGTTGACTAGGTCAAATGCAGCAAAAAAAATAAAGTTTTGTGATGGGTATGCACTTTTTTTTTTTACATGGTTCAATGAATGATATGAGTTGTCATTTGGGTTAATTGCTAGTTATTATTGCTGATAATAATTGATTTTTAGAGCTGACCCTATGGTTTTCATAAGTTGAATATATTTTACATATCTTGTTTGCTTGTTTGCTTGTTGGAGAGTTTGTCACTTGCTTGCATGGAAAAGCTCAACAAGAATTGCTAAAAATCAAGTAAAATCTACTAAGCACATTGTAAGGATCCCAGGTATTCTCCTTCATCTAATAACATTTCAATTTGGCCTTAAAATAAATCTCTTGTGTGTCTAGCTTGGGTGGTTCTTTTCATGCTTTTGTTCTACACACTTGCATAATTGATACTAGGTTGTGACCCCTTAAGGATTCATTAAGTAGTCTCAGATACTTGTGATTGATCTTGATTGCTATCTTGGGTTATTGGACTTGTTAATCCACTGGCCCCTCATTCCACCCCGTGGTTGCAATCTCAGTGCCATAAAGGGGAGGGGTCAACAGGACAGAAGCGTTAAGTGTTCCACTTGGCAACCCTTTTGTGCTTTTAGGAACTCACTTGTTTTCTAAGTTGGGAACTCATTTTCAGCTTGTGTGAGGTGTTAAGTGTTCCACCTTGTGGACTCATCTCATATTTTCTTTAAGTGTTAAGTGTTCCTCTTTCTACTTTTTGGATACTTTTGGTAAATTTGCTTTTGGAAACATACATCTGTGGTCACATAGTAATTAGGCCCCATGAACACTATTTGTGGATCTTGAGAGAGTGGGTTCCTAGTGAAACCCTTCTCAATGAGGGATCCCTTGTAGGTGGGGAGGATACTTAGTGCATTTCACATTCAACTTGGTTAGTGCGTCTTCTCTTATTGATCGATACATTCTCTCCCAGGAGAGGTTGATAGATCATGTGGGGTAGACATCATGAGCTTTGGTGAATCAAAATTGGTTAGTGCATCTTCCCTTATTGATTGATACATTCTCTCTCCAGAGAGGTTGATAGATCACGTGGTGTTGATATCATAGACCTTGGTGAGACAAACTTTGTCTTAGCGTGTCAGATTAATCTGCTTGCTTTGTTTGGGTTAAAAGTGAAGAGGCATCAAAACCTTGGATCTGGAGCCAAGTCCCCTTATGGTATACTATTGTGAGTCACCTTTAGAGAGGGTTAATTATAGCAGACATTCCCTTCATAGGGAAAATTGTGTTGACAGAACTTCAAGCGGTAATAGCCATTTTCGTCGTAGTAGTGACAGCCACTATATAAATGTCCTTATGGAAGAAATCTCCATGGATATGGTTCATTGTTGGGTTGTCAGATCTCCCTAGTAGCTGCTGAAGATTAAGTTCTCAGACTGTGTCAAAACCCTGGTGCACTGAGATTGGAGTTCACCCCTTTGGATCATAAAAGTTGTAGAGTCAAACCATTACTAAAAACCCTAGTGAGGCCAAATTTTCATTTTCTAGGGTATATGTGCATCATTGCAAAACATTTTGGAACGTACACAATTAACACTTCTGAGGATTAGAATGAATAAGTCACTTGATTGTTCATGCACAAGGTTGCTTTTTCCCTTGTTCATTATTTTCAGACATGCTTGAAATCACTTGCTTGCTATTTTGCATGCTTGTTTATCTATTTGGTTACTGAAAATGAACAAATCTGTTATAATCCTCAAAACTAGACATTAAAATTTGCAAACAATCTGAATCTACAAACTCAAAATTTTGCAAAAATTGACGTAAAATCCTTTCTGGAGTCAAAAATCATTTCAGGAAGTCAAAAGTCATATGAGTTTTTCCAAGTGTCATTTCATTACAACCCATCTATCGTATGATTGAGTACCTAGTGTCGTACGAGTTTCCATGCCAGCAAATTCTCAAAGTCAAAATCTTGCAACTGTCGTATGAGATTTTCAACTGTCATTTCATTACCTACCAATTGTCGTATGAGTTTTGCAACTATCATTTCCTAACATACCCACTGTCGTACGAGTCTGCAGAGTGTCGTTTGAAAATTTTTTGAAAGTTGTTAGAAAATTGTTAGAATTGCCAAATATTTAGCTTTTTCAGCCTATTTCCAGACTCTGTCAAACAAATCATTGTGTCAAGAACAGAGCAGTAGCCATTGAAAATTAGTATACATGTCTCAAAGAATCAGTACACATGAGGAAGAAATTTTAATCACCACTATGATGAAGCAGCTACAAGCTATGCAAGTTGAACTTAACAATCTTAAGAAAGAAAAGGAACCTAAAGAGTTCTCCATGGAATCTCTATACTCTTTTCCATTTGATAAAGACTTGTACATGTCACCATGCCCCCAGAAAGAATTTGAGCAATGTGATAATCCTTATGATACCTCTTCCACGGAGAGTGACACATCCAACTTTGGAGACTATGATGACTATGATGACAGACAATATAATGATACCTATGACACCTCTGTTCCTAAGAGTCCTCCTCATCGTGTGTTCCTGCTTACTAGAAATGGGATGTCACATTGGATAGATCGTGATGGTGATCCATATGATTCTAATTTTGAAAGATATTTTGATGGCTTTTGTGGACAATACCTTGATTATGATCCATCTACTACTACTGAGGACTATAAAATGCATCGTGCTAGCTTGAAGCATCAATACTATAAGGATCTCTCCTCTAAGAACTCTCAGGCTGAAAATAAAGATTACACTCTCAAGAAAGATCATGTTAATGCTAAACCTTTATCTGGTGATGGTTCCCTTCCATCCCCTACTTCCTCCAATACCCATACATTTCCTAAAGCTTCCGAGTCTTTCAAATCTTTCACAGAACCTTCATCCGACACAAGCCTTGATACCTTTCATGTGGTTCCCTATAGTTATCCTCCAGGGCTACCTCTTAAAGAAACTCAAGCTAACCTTCATTTGGCTGCAAATACTTTCAATAATGATAAACCTAAAGAGCCTAAGCCTTCATATGCTATAATCCCTACTTTAGCTAGTCCTCCACCATCTCTTCCAAAGTCATCCATACAATCCCAACATGCTTCCTTGTCCTTAGAAGTGGCTCCATGTCAAGAGGACTCTAAAAATGATAAAGAAAAGAACATAAAGAAAGATCAAGATCAAGAAACCTCCATGTCATCCACTCCTTTTTCTGATGTCTCTTATCCACTTCATGGTTCTTTTGATTCTGCACACCCTTTTTCATGCATTCCACCATGTCTTAAGTCTTCTCCTAAGCAAGATCAAGCTACTACTTACACCATTGAGCTTATTGACAATCAAAATAACCTTACTACACTTGCACTTTCCAAAGGTAATACTTCCATTAAGGTTGGTAAAAATGGTGTTGTTACTTCCAATGTTAAGCCTATTGAAAATCAAGAGAAAAATTATGAGCTTATGCTATCTAAAGATCCTTGTCAAGATCAAAGTCTTCCATCTTCTTATTCTACCACTCCATGTTCACTTTCACTTTCTACTCTTCCTAAGTCTTTGCAAGTTTTGAACAATCCTATCAAAGAAGGTGCTCCTATTCAAGATATTCACGATCCTATTAAAAATCCTAATACTCACTCTAAAGATGCTGATGTCCTTGGTTGTCATATAAATGTTGATGAACTTGTTGATTATCCTTTTGCATCTTCTACTTCCATCCTTGGACCTCTTCCACCACTACTAAAGGCTTCACATCTTCCTTCCATCTTGGGTCCTTATGTCCCTTCACTTTCCCCTCCTAACTCTCATAATTCACCATCCATCTTGGGTCCTTACATCCCTCCATCTCTTATCTTTCCTCAAGATCAACATAGATGCATACCCTTGAATCCTTTTAATCCATCTACCCATCTAAACCAGTCATATCCTCCTTCTTCCACAAGTCCCAAGTCTTTTGGAAGTAACTTGAATGTTCAATACAAGAAAAAGAAGCAATACAAGAATCCATCAAAAAAGAAGATCATCATGTCTCCTTTAATCGACATGGAAGCATAAAGTCAAAAGAGATATCTAAAAAAAAATCTACAAGACAAGTATGGGTTCCAAAATCCATCATTAAAGATATTCTCTCCAAATTACCAAAAAGAAAATGAAACCCTATGACTATATGGATTCCAAAGTCTCTCTTGAAAGAGTCTAGTGTTGAGCAAAAAGTTAAGTTGACATTCAAGCTTCCAAAGACTTCCACTTCATCTCCCTCCAAAAATATTCTTCCATTCCATGCGCCTAAACCACAACCTCTACTATCCATTCACCATATTCCTTCACGTATTCCTTCATTCACATTTCCTCCATTCTCTCACCACCCTTCAAGGTGTGTGTTGATGTTGATCTTGCCTTCCTATCCATCTACCTTTTCAAAATCCTTCCATTCATTATCCTTCTACCTTATATCCTTTTTCTTCATTCTCCTATTCCTCCTATCTTCCAACCTCACTCACTTTACATAAAACCTTATCCTCCATTTTTCTCTTCCATCTCCCTTTCCCTATCAACATCTTTGAGCGTATCATTTTGAATCCTTGGCATATCATGGTTTATCCTTTCAAGGAGCACTATCTAAAAAGCTTGCCTTCTAAAAAAAAAAAGAGAAATGAAAAAAAAAAATTGAAAACGTGCCTTGGTGAAAACCTAGAAATAGGCGCCTTGGTAGCAAAAGTAAAGAGAAATAAATTCATCCTATGGTGAAAACCACTCCCTTGTGGTGCCTTGGATAAGTACCATGATGAAAACTTGGCAATTAGGCATCATGCGTAGTTCTTCTACATATTTCATCCATTCCATCTTCTCTCTTTGATCTTGACAACGTTGATCTATACACGAACATTTGGCTATCTTGTGAGCTATTTTACGGTGATCTTGCTTTTATTCCCTTCCTATTTAGCCTTCATATTTATTTTTCTCCATTCATTCTAGTCTTTCACTATCATTTCCCCTTTGGTCTTGATCTAATAAAAAAAGAAAGAAAGAGTAAAACATGGTGCTATGAAGCCTCTTGACATGTCTACTCCTTTGGACTACATCCTATCCTTCTTTAGCATTACGCTGGCCTTTCATTGCTTGTCCAAATGCGCTTTACATGAAAATTTTTCCCTAGCTTGAGTATTCTTGAGGATTTTTCCCTTGAGGATTTCTTCCCTTCATTCTCCTTCATTCTCTTGTCTTCCATCTCATCCACCAACTTTCTAATCCCTCTTGTTCTCCACCTTGCTAGACATTGGGATTGAACAATATGATCTTTCTTGGGAGTTTGCAATAGAAAAAGATGCTATCAAGTATACCAAGTATCAAAATAAGTATCAAAACTAGTATCAGAATAAGTATAAGAACAAGTATTAGAACTAGTATCAAAACTAGTATCAGAACAAGTATCAGATCAAGTATCAGAACTACCACAAGGGCTACACCTTTCACTTTAGTTTATGGGTCTGAAGTGGTACTGCCTATTGAGGTCAAAATCCCATCACTAAGAATCAGAATGCATGGTCTTTTAACTGATGATGACTACAAAGTGTCTAGGTTGCAAGAACTTGAACTACTAGATGAGCATAGACAAGCAGCGTATGACCATCTCAGAGTATATCAGAAGAGAATGTCTAGAGGCTACAACAAGAAAGTCAGACACATAGAATTTTAGGTTGGCGATCTAGTTTTGAGAGAGAATCCTAAAAATTAATCACATCAAGAACGCAAGAGGAATTTCAAACCCAATTGGCTAGGTCCCTTTGTAATCACTGCTACTTTTGGATCTGGTGCCTATCAACTCTCAATGACTGAAGGAGAATAGCTCTGAGAACCAATCAACGTTCTCCATCTGAAGAAATTCTATGCCTAAGGCATTCAGTCTATGGTAAAATGTCCTGAAAAAATTATAAAAATTGAAAAATGTCCTGGAAAAAATGAACATCTTGGTGAAAACCTAGCAATAGGTGCCTTGATGATTCACATAAAAATTAAAAAAATATCAAAAGTACAAAAAAATTGAAAAAATAAAAAATACAAAAAAAATGAAAAAAGAAAAAAAAGTGCCTTGGTGAAAACCTGGAAACAGGTGCCTTGGTAGCAAAAATAGAATCTCTGCCAAGATGGTGAAAACCTAGCAAATGGGTGCCACTTGTTTCAAAATGCTCCATCTATCAGCGCAATCTTGGTCTTTCCCAACTTTCAGTTTTGCTTTAGTTTGTACATATCTCCCGGTTCATTTCTGCATTTCTAGTTTTCAATAAGTCGGTCTGTACACCAATCAGCTCAAGTGTCTGTATCCTATCAATGCTTAACACTTGGGGGAAATCAATGTTATATCCTATGGCCTCCAATATATCTTAGACGTATCATATCCATTCAGAGTCCTTTGAAGCTTCATTTGAGTCAGTCAAGTCTGTCTTGTCTTCAAAAAGGATTTTGCATCTATAACAACAACAATCAAACACAAACTGAAAATGATCTATGCTTTTTTACATGTTTTTATCTCCTTGTATGGTTATTGATTCGCATTGAGATTTTTTACATATTGTGTCCCTTCGAGCTCTTTGATGATGTCCTTTATAGGATTTAGAGAGTGATGACTAGGGGCATAATCTTTTCTTTGTTTTCTTCTTGTATGTGAAAATCTAACGTCTTTGGAAATTTTGGATTGAAATGGTGTCTGACTGTAAGAGCCTCTATCTTGAATTGGATGGCCATGCGTACCTTGACCATTGATACCCAAAAAATTCAAGGAAGTTTGATCTAACTATTGTCTTTTTGAGTGAGTTCTTTCTCCTACTATGAAACACGATCTTACCTAAGGATGTGAATGATAAAGGATCACTACGGGTAATTTACATTGGATTTAGAATGATCTCTTAGCTATTTGATGTGTTTGTAATGCAAGGCATATTCAGGTCATCATGACATTTATGTTTTGATGCTTATACAAATTGCTATATCAAAATGGACATGATATTTAGGTCATCCTAGCGTTTATGCCTTGGTGCTTATATCTAATCTGACATTCTGAAAATAAAATCAATATTCATATATCCATGGTTGTTGACCAGTGGGTGTTGTATTGATTCTTGCACATACAAATCGATATTCATATGTCTATGGTTTCATAGCTAGTGGGCATTGTATTAATTTATTCAGTTACCTAAAAGTTCAATGATGATAACAAATTGACATATGATCAGTGAGTAGGTCCTAGGTATTAGGTTGCATTTCATTTTGCATGTCTCTTTGCATTTTTCATGTTTCATGATCTCACAATGGCTAAACGAACTTCAATGCTTAAACAATTCTCCACTCACATCTTCAAATCTAACAAGAGCTAAATCTCACACGAAGGTTCCTCCAACAAAACAGCAAGTAGAATTCTTTGTTGGGATCAAAATCTAAATCTGAGATTGTTTATATTATTAACTACTTGCATAATCAACCTTCAATCATAGTAGAAATCCATTTTTCAACTTAACTAATTATCTTACATCAAACTATCAAAATTTCAACTTGGTCAACCATGGTCAACTCATGGTATCTCATCAAACTTGGTCTTCTGGACCTCCAAACGATGCAGAATGCATTCTCGGATGTGAATAACCACTTCTCAAATCAATTAACATGCTTCTAAACCATTCAACACTGACTTTTCTTGTCAGATTTCAATTTTAATCCCGAAGGGGGCATGGTATTGCATATCATTCAAAGTCTGTAATCAAATTTGAAATCATATCTTTATGGAAATCATATCTTTCCTCAGTGATCAAGACAACAACCACGTCTAGTTGCTGATTCATCAAAAGTAGTCATCGCTTGGGGAAAATCTATCATCACTTGGGGCATATCAGATTCATCGTCAATCCATATCAATCTGGTATTCTCCTAATCTTGTAAACTCTATCAGTTTTTGCAACCATCAGATCATAGTGTTCTTTCCTTGGTTCTTCGGCAACTGAAGGATTCAAATGTGATACCTGCTAGTTCTGCTAAGACAATTGAGTCTAGAACTGGTCACTCACTTCTTTGCAATCCTAAGGTTTGGAATCAGACATTTTGACACTTTTTCACAATCATAGGTTCATTTTTTGTTATAGTGAACATTATCTTTGGTCATTCAAGACCTATTATCTCCATATCAAATCAATATCAATCATCTTCTGTCTCATATCAATTATCAATTTCAAACATCAGTTTCATATCTTTATCAAACACAAACTATCTTTGAACCACTGCGCTTCGCACAGTAATTCAAAGAGGGGCAAAATGTAATACCCCAAAAATGGGCTATAGGTTCATTAATCTTTTATATCAACAAATCGAATGAAATCAACATCGAAGTCCTAATCTAAGGCATATCTAAATTGTTGGAAATATTCAAGAATCAACCAAGTTACTGAGAGGGGAGGGGTGAATCAGTAACTTCAAAAATTTTTTTATATCAATATCAGATGTATTAACATATAGTTCACTTTATCCTTTTGCATATAGAAAGCATGAAACATAAAAGCATTCACAACAATGACACATAGATTTGGTTACCCAGAAACCTTCCAAAAGAAAGTAAAACTGGGGTGGGGATGAAACCCACAAAGCTTTAATACTGCAGTATAAAGTTGGCCGGTTAAGGCTTACATTGATCACTTCTGATGATCTGCCCTGCTAGGAGCAATAAGGATTGCTAAATCCACCATGTTAAAGGATTTTTACAAACTTACAAAAGAAGTATGTACTCGGTAAAGAGATTTTATAAAAGATTGTTAAGTCTACCTGGTTAGAGGATTTTAGTACTGATTCACTGGTTAAAATGAAACAGTATATCTCTTACTTTGCAACTAGATTGCTGAATGAGATTTGCTGATGTACTGATCACCTTCTGTGATGAATTTGTCTCTGCAGCTCCTTATGTATAATAGCCCTTTGTAATTCACTAGTTTCTACCTTTTTATCTCCCCTTTTTATTCCACATTCATACTACTTGGTATTTGTACAACATTGTTTATATACAAGTCTAAACAATTAATTACAATTACAAAGTCAGCTTAACAAATAAACATAAGTGCTACTAAGTCGGCCCAAGCATGGTTACACGGTTCCTGCAAACTAACTCGGTGACTTTCTGATACTCGGCATCATCATGCACTTGGTAGAAGTGAAGGCTCGGTTCATACTAACCACTCGGTAAGTTTCAAACTTGGTAAATACTTGTGACTCCGTAGACATAATGTCACTCGATTTACACTGTCCTGCTTGGTTTTCACTGTCCTGCTCGGTTTGCACTGTTCTGCTCGGTTTGCACTGTCCTGCTCAGTTTGCACTGTTCTGCTCGGTTTGCACTCAGGATGCAAATAAGTGTTGTCACTAGTGGAAATCCTACTTAATGCCAACAATCTCCCCCTTTGGCATTAGTGACAAAAACACTTATTGCCCAAAACTTATATACATGAACCATGCTGAGATTTATTTTGATTTTTCAAAATTTGTCTTTGTCATAGGGCTTTATAAATTGTCTCCCCCTTTCAATGCACTAACTTTTTCTTCTATACATATCTCCCCCTTTTTGACGATAATGCCAAAGGTGTATATACAAGTGTTTTACAAGGAGAATCCAAAATTTGATAGAAAAATAGAATGTACCTTCATTATTAGTGCCAGAGTTCTATCCCAATTTTCTTGCAAAATCTTGCATGTTTGGATTGCAATTTGGACTTCTGCAGAGAGTGCAATCATGTGATCTACTATTGAGAACTGATTGTCATGAATTAATGTTTTGGAATGTTCAATGTACTTATACATTGTATTCATGATGGGAAGGATCATGTTCTGAATGTCTAGCAGTGTGGACCAGATCCTTGTGTCTTCTTTCAGTAGTTCTGACTGCATATTTGATAGGAATGAGATTTGCATGTGATGAGCAGAGTTTTGGTTCAAGTTGCAGCTTCTGTATGATAATCTTCAAATCTTCATCAATTTTATTCATTTTATCCTTGACATCCTTGGTGAACTCAGCAACATTGCATAGTTTGGCCAAAAGAGAGGTAACATTTGAATAGGAAGATTCAATGTTTGTCAAAACTAAAGATAATTCTGCTTGATTAATAGCTATGTGCTGAGCAATGTGCTCAAGCACTTTATTATTGAATTTCTTCTCAGCTTTTTCAACTAACTTGTCTGTCCCAGATGAATCCTCATTGTACTTATTTATCGCTTCTGCTAATTGTAACAAAACATGTTGAGAGGAGTCTACTTTAATACCTAATGCTTCTGACAAAATGTCCTTAGCATCCTTAATGATTTTATATTCCTTGTCTCTCTCCTCTTTAAGCTTCTTTTGCTTCTCTTTCCTTTGGAGGAGTTCACCTATATTTTGCATTTGATCCGCTGATAGATTTGCAAAATCCAATGTTGGAATCTCTATTTCCTCATCTAGGTCTATATCCTCTACTATATTCTTGCCCAAAAATCTTATACTCGGTTGAGCCTTAGGCTTATCTATTATGGTACTTAATGCCTTAGTAGTAGTGATAGTAGACATAGTAGGACTGGCTATAAAGAATGGTATACTGTCTACTGGAGAACTTAAAGTTGAAGTATTTACACTTGTAGAATAAAAAACTGGAATACTTACTGCTGGAAAACTTGATGAAATAGGAGACTACAACTCGGTAGAAGAAATGGTAGTTACTTTTATTGTTGCTATAGGTGATTGGACAAATGTTGAAGTTGTCACAACCATGCTTGAAGATGTCTCCGGGCTAGATGTAGCAACTTTTGCTGGAGAGGTAGGAAGTGATGCAATGACTTCTATCGCTATCCTCACGGTATCATCTACCTCAGTGGCTTCTTCCTGTTCATCACTGTCATCTTCAATGTCTTTTATTATAACTGATTCAGTACTCGGTTGGTGAAGATGGTATATGTTCTTCCATGTGGCATTTTCACTCTTCACAACTGATTCAATATTGTTAATCAGAATTAAACAAGTATTGAACTTTAGTGTCATCTTATTTTCATTCTCCTTCAATGCCTTCTTTATTTCATCATTTTTCAAGCTCGGCATTAACTATTTCAGGGTTTGATCAAATATGTCTTTTACAGTTTGCCTTGCATTGGCCCATCTCATTTTTATTTGATCTAATAAAGCTCCTGGAATCTGTTGGGCTATTTCATCAAGAGAGTATTTCCACTATCCCATCTTTTCAATGACAGCATCTTCAATCTCCTTTTGTTCTGTTTCTGATCTTATTTCATATTTTAAAGATTTTATATTACTTACTCCAGATCCTTCTCTCAAAAGTTTGATCTTCTCTTGAAGGGTTAGAGGAGGTTTTTTGAATATTATATCTTTGTCCTTTTTGTCTGCCTTACCCTTTGCACTTCTCCTTGTAAATACTACAGTGGGAGGCTTAGGTACCTTGGTGATGAATACCTTTCCTTTCTTCTTTGTAGGTTCTGGTTCCTCTATTTTCTCATCCTTTTTCTCTACTTCTTCAATGTCTTCTCCTCTGCCCTCGGTTAGCATTAGAGGTGTGATAGCTTGCATTTTGGCTATCCTCTTTTTTCCTTTATTTACTACCTATGGAAGCTTTATACTTAATTCAATTCTCACTTTTGCTTCTTCATATGTCCCAAAATATGGAGCTTTGGGATCAACAGGCTGATTAAGGAGGGCTTCAATGATATTCTTTGTTTCATCAATGCTTACCTCATAAGGAAGAGGTTTCACATGTACAATCCTCAGTTTAGCTTCTTGAATGTATACTTTGTCACAATCCACCATGAAACAAATATCATCCTTGTAATCCTCCACCAACTTCTGTGGAATCCAGAATCTTTCGTTCATTTTCTCCTTGAAAGACTCAAAATAACTATCCATGATGTTCTCAAAATTTTCACCCATTTCTGAAATATATTCATTTATCTCATAAAGAATTGCCACATCCTTTCTCCATACTACTTTTCCTTTGGAAGGGAAGAATTTCTGAACATAGAAAAATAAACAGACCAGTAGAGATCCAAACTTACATGGATTGTTTTTGGAAGTTTGAATGCTTTCCATGTTCTTTTTAAACTATTTTAACAACAAATCTGCAAGGTCAAATGATAAATTATTCTTTACCACTTTGTATGCTAGGTCTATGGCTTCGTAGGGAACACTAGTCTGCTGACTTGAACTATATATTTTATGAGCAATGATGTGTGTTCCAAACTTCAGTTCAGCATCAGTAATGCTGCTTACTTTCATGCCTCTACCGTCCCACTTGGCTAGGGTTTTCTTCTCCAGCTCCAGCCGACCTAGGGTTTTGGTAGATTTAACTTTGTTTAACATGGGAAGATCGGTGATTCGGTGAATCATCTTCTTAGTGATCTCTATGGGTTGCTCAAGCCAAATCTTGCCTTCATGTACATGGCTGAGAATGTATCTAACCCATTTCTCCCGAAAGTTTTGAGGTAAATGTGTAATGTGAACTAATCCCTTGTCTTCCAGATGTTTGTGCTCTAGTTTTAGAACACCATTCGCACACAGTTCCTCACGCACAATATCTAGCTCTAGGTTTCCCATCTCTTGAATTACACAATTGAAATGATTGCGAATATCGTTAACAAGTAGTACCTTAGGAGGAATCTGAGATTGAGCTCCATTCGGGTCTAGGGTTGCTGTAGTTGTGGGCACGAGTTTGAAATCTGGTACTCTCCATTCCCCTTGGATTATCATTTATGTTCCTTTCTTTGCTGAAGTGCTAGATGATGCCATGGTAGCTCACAAGGAATTCTTTTCGCAAAAGTATTTGAATCGCTTGATTGCTCTAGAAATTTTCTGCTCTCAAAATGCTAAAGTTCGTGGTGAAGAATGAGTTTGATTTCTTGCCTTTTGTTTACAACTCTGTCATTAATGCTTAGTAGAAATTAGGGTATGAATTCCGACAGACTGTCACCCACTATGAATTAATTGCTTGGTAAAGACTTCGCAACTCGGTGAACTTGAGAATTCATATTGCTCTAACCTCGCTCGGTAATCATATTAGATAGCTCCCGACCTTGCTCCGTGAAAATTGATACCAACCTTCCTGTGATCTTATTGCATCTTGTATGCCGATTTAGATCTTTCTTTTAATTCAGTTCTGGAACTGCTTGAAATTTGTCTATGAGAATATAGTTCCAGTGCTTTCTTGGGAATTTAGTTTGAGTCGGTAGAGCCACCCATTCCATTACTTGGACTGGTTTGCTTGGTAGATTTAGGAATCCACTATTGTCTCATCTGTTTCTTGATCTTAGTTGCTTCATTCTTCTTTCCATCTTCATCTTCACTAGCATTCATGCAATTTTTGGCTATATGACTGAGTTTAGTGCATTTGAAACATCTTATGGTAGTATCTCTTTTCCTTAGATGATGTTTTATGCAGTTCATGCCAATGTGTCCATATTCTCCACAGTAATGACATCTACACCAAGTGTTGTAATCCCATCCAAACATTTCTTTCATAATTTTTTCTCCTGGATTGAATGTTTTGGATCTGCACTCGGATGCCTTGTGACCTTGTTTGTTGCATTTGTGACAATTACCTTTGAATCTTGGTTTTTCCTTGCATTCATTTGCTTTGTGACTATGCTGATTGGAGTTGTAGCATTTTCCATTGAATTCTACTTTTTCATTGCTCCAACATTTATTTGAAGTATGTCCTATTTTGCCACAATGATTACAACTAGGTTTCTGATTCCTTTGAGTACCTTTCTTAGAAGATTCACCTTCTCCTTTGTATCCAAGTCCTGCTTTTCCTTTTTGCCTATGAAGATTTTGATCATGCAGCTGATTTAAGTCTTCTTGGTTCTTCAGCATTCTTTCATTGATTTGTTTTTCGGTGTTTAGGTCATCCACCAATCTTAGATTGATTTTCTTTTCAGATCTTAGTTCTTCTCTTGTGCTTTCTATTTTTGATCTTAGAGTCAGAATTTCCTCATTTGTATGGGAGATCTGATCAATTAGGTTTTCTAGCTGAAGGGTTTTATTTTGGACTTCATTGTTCCTTCCATCTAATTCATCTTTCAACTTGTTTCTTTGTTCTAAGATGTCACAAAATCTTGTTGAGTGTAGTTCTTGTTCTCTTTTTAATTTTCTCACTTCTTCCTGCAGAGACCCATTCTTTTCTAGGAGTTCTTTGACAAAATTGTTTGCTTCATTTGAGCTATTTGAGGGAAAAAGATCTTCAATCTTTTCTTCAATGTAATTATGATCATTCATCTGATTTGCAAGTTCCTTCCTTCTTCTTAGGGATTGGGAAAGATGTTCTTTTGCTTCTTTAAGTTTAGCTATGGCCATTTCCAGATCTAGCTTTTCATTTTCAATCACCTTGTTCAGTTTGAATACCTCCATTGTCCTGGATCTTTGCTCAAGCTAGTTAAGCTTTATCTTGAGAACCAATACAACTCTAATACCAATTGTTGGAAATATTCAAGAATTAACCAAGTTACTGAGAGGGGAGGGGTGAATCAGTAACTTCAAATTTTTTTTTATATCAATATCAGATGTATTAACATATAGTTCACTTTATCCTTTTGCATATAGAAAGCATGAAACATAAAAGCGTTCACAACAATGACACATAGATTTGATTACCCAGAAACCTTCCAAAAGAAAGTAAAACTAGGGTGGGGATGAAACCCACAAAGCTTTAATACTGCAGTATAAAGTTGGCCGGTTAAGGCTTACATTGATCACTTCTGATGATCTGCCCTACTAGGAGCAATAAGGATTGCTAAATCCACCATGTTAAAGGATTTTTACAAACTTACAAAAGAAGTATGTACTCGGTAAAGAGATTTTACAAAAGATTGTTAAGTCTACCTGGTTAGAGGATTTTAGTACTAATTCACTGGTTAAAATGAAATAGTATATCTCTTACTTTGCAACTGGATTGTTGAATGAAATTCACTGATGTACTGATCACCTTCTATGATGAATTTGTCTCTACTGCTCCTTATGTATAGTAGCCCTTTGTAATTCACTAGTTTCTGCCTTTTTATCTCCCCTTTTTATTCCACATTCATACTACTTGGTATTTGTACAACATTGTTTATATACAAGTCTAAACAATTAATTACAATTACAAAGTCAGCTTAACAAATAAACATAAGTGCTACTAAGTCAGCCCAAGTATGGTTACACGGTTCCTGCAAACTAACTCGGTGACTTTCTAATACTCGGCATCCACTGCATTACTCAGCATCGTCATGCACTCGGTAGAAGTGAAGGCTCGGTTCATACTAACCACTTGGTAAGTTTTGAACTCAGTAAATACTTGTGACTCAGTAGACATAATGTCACTCGGTTTACACTATCCTGCTCGGTTTGCACTGTCCTGCTCGGTTTGCACTGTTCTACTCGGTTTGCATTGTGCTGCTCGATTTGCACTGTTCTGCTCGGTTTGCACTCAGGATGCAAATAAGTGTTGTCACTAGTGGCAATCCTGCTTAATGCCAACACTAAACATCATCGAATCATAATTGATTATCTTAAATTCTACATCGGGGAATATTCCTAGCAATATTCCTAATTATCTTAATTATCTTTAATTTAATGATTATTTGGTGATAAATCACATTTATCCTAAGTTTGATTAATTGAATATTTTCATATTTAATTAATTAGATTTAATATCTTGCCACTTAATTATGTAATTAAATTTAATTCTATCTCTTATTAATTGTATTATTTAATTTTGACAATAAATCCAATATCCTATGAATAATTGATTAAATTCTTATTTAATTGATTAAAGTAGGTTGTCATTATTTAATAATATAGTTTTTAATAAAAGTTTGATAAAATAGTTAATTAACCCATAAATTAATTATTTTATTTCAAAAAGTAGTTAAGTTGAGAATAAATCACTTTATTTATTTATTAAATCATAATTATCCATGTGCACATTCAAGGACCAATTAAACTCAAATTGGAAAATCAATGCAAGTTGTTAGCTTTTGAAACTCAACATCTTTTTGAGTTTTAAAGTTGATCTAAACTTCTAATTCGAGTTGAACTGTGCTTTTGCATGATTTTTGTGACTTAATTATCTTTATTTAAAAATAACTCAAAAATCAACCTGAGTTATTTGAGTGATTTATGGCTTTTTCTCATGCACCTCCAAAGCCTTGGATTTCTATAAAACCAAGGCTTAGCTCTTCATAATTCATATCTCACAAATTGCAAACTTACTCTACAGGAATCATAGCATATCAGATTTGGAGAATTTGCACAATTGGAGCTTGAAAGATAAATTTGAGGATTCGAAGCTTGGTGAGATCAATTTCAAATTCATAGCTTTCATATTATTGTAAGAATTTTCATTCTCATATCATATCATTTCTAGTTTAGCATTGCATATCATTTAGCATAGATTCATATCAGTTTTTCATTATCATTGCATAGAAAATACCAAAAAAAAAAAAGATTAATTGCATTCATATTTCATATCAGTTTTGCATTCAAATCTTTCATTTAGGTGTCATCTAGGTCACTGATCTTGATAGCAATCTGAGAACATTAATCTCATACCTAGTAGAAGGCAGTAAATCACTTGGTTAGAGTAGATTTCAATTTTGCATGATTTTGATTATAGCTAACCTCTAATGTTTTACTGAAGTGTTGTGTCTACAGATCAAGTACAATTTAGCAATTCTTGTTGAGCTTTTCCATGCAAACAAGTGACAAACTCTCCAACAAGCAAACAAGAAAACAAGATATGCAAAATATATTCAACTTATGAAAACCATAGGGTTAGCTCTAAAAATCAATTGTACCTTTAACTGGTCCTTGAATGTGCACATGGATAATTATGATTTAATAAATAAATAAAGTGATTTATTCTCAACTTAACTACTTTTTGAAATAAAATAATTAATTTATGGGTTAATTAACTATTTTATCAAACTTTTATTAAAAACTATATTATTAAATAATGACAACCTACTTTAATCAATTAAATAAGAATTTAATCAATTATTCATAGGATATTGGATTTATTGTCAAAATTAAATAATACAATTAATAAGAGATAGAATTAAATTTAATTACACAATTAAGTGGCAAGATATTAAATCTAATTAATTAAATATGAAAATATTCAATTAAGCAAACTTAGGATAAATGTGATTTATCGCCAAATAATCATTAAATTAAAGATAATTAAGATAATTAGGAATATTCCCCGATGCAAAATTTAAGATAATCAATTATGATTCGATGATGTTTAGATGTGCCTTAGATTAGGACTTTGATGTTGATTTCATTCGATTTGTTGATATAAAAGATTAATGAACCTATAGCCCATTTTTGGGGTATTACAGGAGGTAGTGTTGATGAAAAAAAGAGCACTAGTGGAGGAGCATTTTTCCTTGGAGAAAGATTAGTTTCTTGGTTAAGCAAGAAGAAAAACTATATTTCATAGAGCACAAAAGAAGTAGAATATGTGGAAACAACAAACAATTGTAATCAGATAATTTGGATGAAGCAAATGTTGAAGGATATTGGAATAAAATTTGTTGGGCCTATTGTTATACATTGTGATAACAACATCATAGTGAGTATGTCTAAGAACCCTGTGTTACATTCTAAGACAAAGCATATAGAGATAAAGTATCATGTAGTAAGAGAGAAAGTGGTAGAGAAAGAAGTCAGACTTGAGTATATAAGCACAAAGGAGTAGATTGTAGATATATTTACAAAACCTTTGCCGAAGGATACTTTTGAGTATCTGAGAGGTATTCTTGGGGATATGCCCCAACCTACTTTTGAGAAATGATGTAGATTGTTCCATCCATCTAGTGGTATATGAGCCCTATCTTTCTTCTAGACTGGATGGTGGTACTTCCTCTATGGGGGAGTATGTGTATCTGAGCTGAGTCATGAGGACTCTAGTGAATGTATTTTTATGAGTAGTGTATTTTGATATTGAAGTTGTTGTTGACATAGTGATGAAACATCTATCATTGATGTCAATGGGGGATAAGTATACATGAAAAACCATCTGTTGGAGAGAATTGAATGGGAAAACAAAGCAAGATTTGATTAATGAAGAGGATATGAAATTATTTCTGAGCAGTAGTATAATAGTATGTACAACAGTGTTGGTATTCATGGAACTTTGATGTTTTTTATCTTTGTTTCCATCAATGGCAATGGGGGAGATTGTTAGGAATGAATTATGAATATATCCTATCAGGGATTATTTTCATCCATTCTATAGTAGTTGTTATTGCATTCATGATTGTGATTGTCATTGATGTCAACACAGTGATCTACTGAAGATTAGCAGAGAAGCAGACAATGTTTGAGTTAGTGCACGTGGGATATTGAAGATAAAGCTATACAGAGTTGAGGACTTACTTTATGATGTTCTATAAGATTGTGGTTAAGAGCGCAGATAAAAATTCATTTGTTCATGATAGCTATGAGCATTTTAGTGGAAGCACTATTTAGGCAGTGTTCTTGAGTAGTGGTTTGTGGAAATCAGATGATATCTCCTAATCAGGATTGAATCTGGTTATGCCCAGTTGGAGAGAAGTTTAAAACATGTTTATATTGATGTAGATGAGAGTGCAAGGTTAGAGGTTGCATGAGTAAAGAATTATCTTATTTGGAAGCTGACAGTTTTGTGTAATTTTAATGTAACATGTAGAAACTTTTATTTTGTAATATGTATTCTGACTCATTTATAATTACTTGAGTGTGGTATAAAGGAAGGAATGTTTTCATTTTTGTAACATGTAATTTTGTATGGTATTGTGAAAGTGAATTGCAGAATTGTGCAATACTTGTTGAAAGAGGGTATGCAAAGTACAGAGATCTAGTATTGAGATTTGATGAAGTAGTTGGTGCGGTTTGGCATAGTCAGAGGAGAAGTATTGAATTTTTGAGATCAATAATATTTTGGTATTATTCTGTTGAGTAATAAAAAGATCAGTTGGACAGTGAGTTCAATGATCTTACACCTGAAGCTATTTGGCCAGTGGGTCCTTCTGTCTTCTACAACTCCTTACAGAGTTATAATCTTTTAGCAGTGATTCAAAGTCTCCTAACAAAGATTCATATGTACTGAATGTATTTCATAAGACTCCTAAAAGAGTCCATCCTTTCACAAGGAATATTCATATTAGTGCATCTTTTGTGGGCATCATTCCCACCGGGGTTTACTCTTTGTTCAAGAGGTTCCCTAGTCAGCATATCTTGTGTTATTGTGTCATTGTGTATGTATATCTTTCTATGGCTATTGATTACATTGCTTACAGGGTTAAAATCTATTGAAGTTGATAAAAGTTGTAGTTATCTAATAACTGATTCACCCCCCCTCTCAGTTATCTTGGTGGACTTTACTTTCTAACATGCTCACTACCAACTGAATTTGTTTTGGGCTTTTACTTCTTCTTCTATGTCCCGTTAGAAGTCCGAGCAACCAAAGCTTGGTTCTTAGTCCCAGACAAAGAATTTGACTATGTGAACTTGGACTGCTCTCTAGTCAACTGATCACAGAACACCTCAAAATTGGGCACCTAGAATCTTTGATCCAATGCATTCATGGTAGAGTGGAAGGTGGAGGATAAAATCTAAAATTTTCCCCGAAGCTTTGACAGAAGTAGGTAGATACACTTTGTGTCATTCTTAGCCCTTCCACATCCCTATAATAAAGACCTCTACTACTTGAACTTCATCAAGAAGTCCTCAATGGATGGAAAATGATTTGGTATAAGAGAGGTAAGCTCTGCCTCAATCCAAAGTGCTCTGAACTCATTCAGTGTACCAAACAAGGTGTTAAGCATGGTCCACATAGCTAGAGGGGTATTGCACCCATTAAGATGAAACTGTAGACTATCTTATACATGTAAAGAAATCAAACCCATTGCCTCATCCATCTTGTTCCTATGTTGCAAGACCTCGAAAGGCCTCTGTAAAACTGGCTGCACTACTTCTAAACAAGACCACAACCCTTTTGACCAAAGAAGCTATGCCATTAGGGATTTCCATGTGTGATAGTTATGAGGGGTCAGAAGTTCTAGAAAAGAAGAGGTCTCGACCATTTTTTTTGGAAGGGGTTTTTATTTTATATAATTTCAAGTTTATTGAAGTAAATTATAGAAAACAAGAAATAAAACACCCCCAACAATTCAATAAATAAAACCCTAGAAGTTGGAAAAGATTGCTTACAATGAGAAATAAAAAATGCTTCAAATGAGTATCATGTGTACCTTTGAATTTTTCTGATGAAAATATCCATAGATCTGGATAGAAATCATAGGTAAAAAGGCCCTTTCACATGTAGCGCCTATAAATGGTGATGGGAAGGACACCCCAAAAAATGCCCTTTCACATGCATAGAATACCAAATCTAAAAACTATAACCAAAACCTCTCAAATCAACTGAAAAATCCCAAATTTCTTCTATCAAACCCTTGCTCCTTTTTTTCTTCAAACATGAACAAGCTACAAAAGATCCAGCTCTGATACCATGTAAGATTTGATGAAAAACAAATCTATTAAGCCCAAGAAACCTCAATGCAAAAACCTATCACAAGGAAGAAATATGTAGGAAACAAACAAGGGTTTTTCTCTAACAATATGAAAGCTTATTATCATCAGCCAAAAGAATAATGAAAATATACAATGGATCAATCCTTATAGAAGGAGATCAAAAAACCTAATGGGAAACCCTAATAGGTAAATAGGTATTTAATAATTAGATTTAATTATTAAATGACTAATGCAAGTGCATAAAGGGAAATCTTAAGAGGTAGTAAAGTTAATTTAATAAATGTAATTAAATTAATTCTTTACTCTAATAGATACATGATAAGGACAAGGATGAGGGATTTTATTCAAATTTAACTTTTTTGTCATTTCCTTAGAAACCATATTTTCAGTTGAACCAGAATCAATAAGAAAATTGCATACCTTTCCTTGGCACTTTATCTTCATCTTGAAAAAGTTCTTTCTTTGAGAAGGATCCACAGTCTATGGTACTTGCAAAAAGGTTTTCCTCATCATCAAATTTATGCCCTCTTCTAGATCTAGATCTCTAGGATTTGGATTGTCACCTTGGCTATCTTCATGAATCAGTTGAGTTCTCCTTTCTCCCTGATTATTGTGCCCCTTCTCAGAACATCTCCCAGTATGGTGTCCAAGATGATTGCAGTGATAACATCTTAAGGGACCATTCCATCTTCCTTTGCCAAAGAGTCTCCTACCTCTAGAGTTTCCTCTAGTATTGTTCTCATTCCTCTCTGACTGATTTTGATTAGATGGTCTACTATTGTTACTGGACTATCCCCTACTCCATGAGTTACCTCTTCCTCTAAATTTTTTGTTGAAGTTGTTGTTGCTGCCCCTGCCCCTATTTCCTTGTTCTTTTTTTCTCTTGAACTTCTCCTCTACTTTCAATGCTAATTGAAAACATTGTTGTACTATTATAGGGCTGGTTAAACTTAGTTTGCCTTGATTGGAGATCTTCAAACCTTGCATGTACCTTGCAAGTTTTATGCATTTTGATTCTATCATCTTGGACATCATTCTAAGTTTCTAAAATTCTTCAATGTATGATGAAACACTCATTTCCTTTTGTCTCAGATTCATCCTCTTTTTTTAGAGTTGGACTTCATAGTCCTTAGGGACATATACTTCCCTGATTTTTCTCACCATCTTCTTCCAAGTGGTGATCTATTTCTTTCCACTCTTTACTCTATCATCTTGAGTGAAGTTCCACCACGTAAGTGCAAAGCCCTTGAGTCTAGACTTGGCAATCTTTATCCTTTGATTCTCAGGGATATCTTCACAATTAAAGAAAAGAGATAGGGCATCCACCCAATCCATTGTAGCATCAAGATCCATTTTACCATCATAACTGGGCAAGTCAAGTTTAGCATCCACGGTTCTCTTCTCCACGGATTTGAGAGTCTTCACTAGTAGCCTTTGATTAGAAAAAACTTCTTCTTCTTCCTACTCAAGGGGTTCTTCCTCACTCCCTTCCTTGACATTCTCAGAGTTACCACTAACCTTCCTAAGAATCTCTTCCTTAAACTTTTCTATCTCCTACATCACCAGTTGCATTCTGGTGTTACTTTGTTCACCCTACATTTTTCTCTATTCTCTCAAGTATCTCACAATCTATGCATTGGTCATCCTTGAGGAAAACCCTCCATCTTCATCTCCTAACATGGTGGTTAGAAAATCACTACCCCAAAAGACCTTGGATGCTTTGATACCACTTGATGTAAGATTCAAGGGTAGAAGTGGGCTAGATACTAATTTTCTTAACTCTCTATGCCTAATATAGGACATTCAAGTGTAGATGGTTTAAATCACTAATTTTATTAAATCTTTAAGCATAGTGATGAAACCCTTGACTCTCACACCCTTCAACAAGGAGATTAAGCATTCCCTCAATCACTTCCCATGAATTTATGGGTGGCAGGCAGTATGGATGGATCCATTAATGAATGGGCTATTTTATTCCTAGTCCCTAATCTAGGTGAGTAGAGGATCAAATGGCCTAAAAAATTTTGTAGCATACCATGGAGGTCTTTAATCATGTGAGGGGATCAAAATGATTCTATCTAACACCCAGCCAAACTATTGTGGTCTCGAGATGTACTCAGAGAAACTAGATCACTCATAATGATAGTAGCCCTGTATTACAATACTAGTGAATTTTGTTCTAAAAACTCCAAAATAATCTAGAAATTGGGTTTTTTATTCAAATACCCAATTTGAAGACACATAAGTGCAAAGAACACCAAGACTCCAAGTGCTATGCAAAGCTAGGAACAAGTTGTTTGCAAGTAGGACAAGGACTAGATTAGGCCTTCTTAAAAGAATAAAGTACACACAAATGCTGGTGAATTTTCTTAAATTAGTTTAGAACATTAGGAGGATGACTAAACAACATCAAATCTAGAGTTTGGGGCCTTGGCACATAACTGACTAGAATTTATGCACTAGTGTTCAATTTTTAGACTAGTGCATACATAAGATATCCGCCTAGGGCTTGCTCATGTGGCCATGTCCCTTCTTTAACTTACAAACTACTTGCAAAATCTCCAAAAGCGTTTGAAAGGGAAGCCTTCCACCTAAGATCAGATGAATCCCATGGTGGAAACACTTCAACCAGTCAAGACAATGTGGTAGCCTTTGAAGAAGAACCAAACATGAGCAGCAAGGATTCAAATCCTGATAATTAATGCTATAGGAAATGGTTTTGCCTCAAACTAGATGCATTCGAAGGCTGATTCATGGGGCCTTCACTCTAAACTAGTTTCTTGTGATTGCAAGGCTGTAAAAAGATGTACAAATCATTGGTGTTCACCAAAACCTGTAGGAAAATGGTTATTTTTATTAATTAGAACCAAAAATTACATATGTGGACTTCCACCCACCTGTGAGGGCTATGAAGGCCATCCTCAATGGCTTTACATCAATTTTCAACCACCTAGCCATTGGGGAAAGGTTACAAATAGTTTAACCATTATTTTTTAAATTGAATCATAATTGGATTCAAGCAACATTAGCAATTTTGCAGCCAACGATCAATATGGCTCATCTAACAACTTAAGTATCTAGACTTAAGTTTCCTTATTTGAAAATCAATCTTGAAAAACTAGTTATCCTAGGAGAAAACACTTAGTGATCCCTAACCATAGTGTGCCAAGTGGCTCATACAAGTCCAAACTTGGAACTAGATCTCACATTCGGTCTAAGTAATTTCCTAAACTAAAACTTATGAAGAAAAATGTCTTGGGTCTCTCAAGACCAAGGGTGCACTGAATACATCCAATGTCTTCAAAGTGAATGCATTCAATGTCAGCAAAGAACATAGCATTTCATATGCTAGGAGGGGCTCCTATACCACATCCTCTAATGTCACAGTGATCTCACTTGAGGGAAGGTGAAAGGAGCATGTATCCTCATCCCACCTCTCTATCAGAGCCAATAACATGGTTTAGTGAAGTCTAATCTATGGTAGCACTGCTACCCAGTACAACCCTATGTCTCTCAACAACTGAATCTCATCCCTGCTCAGCTCAGATAGTTTCTCTCTGATAACTCCTAGTAACCCTCCAAAGAGATGCTCTCAGACATGAACCAGGTCCTGTTAGCACAAACAAGCATCATATCAACATTCTACAACATCAAATCTATAAATCCAACTTGACTAGGTTAAGGTCAACTTTTTTGGGTCAAGGTTGACTTTCCTAGGTCAAGGTCAACTTTACTGGGTCAAGGTCAACCTCACCCTAGACAAAGTGGAGACCTTCTAGTTCATGTTGACCTTTTTGGGTCAAGGTTGACATAACTGGGTCAGGGTTGACCTTGCCTATAGAAATCAAGAATTTGTGAAGTACATAAACCAATAATAGAAAACTCACCTTAGGAAGTAGTCATCTGGTAGCTAGGCACTATCTCAAGAGCTCCATGCGTATTGCTCAAAGTTATTCTCTCCTTGACATCTTGATTTCTCTATTCAAATCTAAAAATGGAAAGAATGAGTAAGTATGAGTTTTCTTTTCCTATTTATAGTCAAAATTGTTTTGTTAGGGTTTTTTTCTTAGGGATTACTCATGTTAAATTTGAATTTCCCTTTATATGCATTTAGATAGGCATTCACTCTTCTCATCATATCTTGAGTTCGGTAACTCCATTTTTAGTGTCGTTAGTGGCATTGGAATTGTGATTCAGATACCTAACTCCTTGAGTAATTTTAGGAAGGATATGAATTCTTCTAATTGGTTTAGGAAAGGACTTTTCAACAAACTACATATCCAGTGTATAAATTTATCTTTATCACCCTGTTTCACCTTTCAAAAGTAGCAAGTCAAAATAGGGGAGAGGGGCATAAGGGGCTTTATGAACTTATCATTTTTCATTTAGTAAGATCTAGGTGATTTATGGATTTTCATTAACCTTGTGTGTTGCAGGTTCTAATGATTTTCGACAAGATTGCTACATCGAGGACTTGGCTATATCCTTTTTATTTACTGTGATATTTTATTACTTTAGCTTGCATATTCACATAGTGTCATATCTAAGATAAAGTGGGGGATAAGTGTATGATCTAAAAATGGAATCACTTACATCTTAATAGTTTTAGCACCCTTTTTCAGTGCATTTTCATGATAGATTTGCATTTAGGATGCATTTGCACTTGATTCCTTCATTCTAGGTGAAATTAGGGTTAGGATCCCAAGGATTATCCTTAATTTTCCTTCTCTATGGCTCTATTTTATAGGTAGGATATAGGTATAGGTCCTCCTAACCTTCATCATGTACATCATAGGCCTTTGTATCCTTTTTTGGTACTCTGCCCTATTTTGTTATCATTTCTAAGTCTCTAGGCATCCCTGAGACCTCTTGTTTTCCACACTGGTTGGATCTGTACCCCTCGGTCAAGGTCAAGGTTGAATTTGACCTAGGTCTAGGTCCAATTTGACTTTAACATAGGTCAAAGTCAAGGTCTTCCTTGATCTCTATCAAGATCTAATCCCCCTCTTCAAATTTTGGTCCTGAAGGACCCTGAAATCAATGTCAAGCTTCCGTATCCAAATGCGGGAGGGTTTTAATTTAAAATTCATTTAATTATTTTCCCTCCTTAGTTGGTTATTTTGATTGGATCATAATTCAAGGTGAAATTTGAATTATGGGCCCTTACATTTCCCTAGGAGCCTCACCTTGAAATCTCTATATAAACACTCTCATTTGCTTTCATTTTCACCAAGTGAGACTAAGACACACATGGAATATCGATTCAAGAAATAAAATGGTGGTGAAATGATGATGAAATATTGCAAGAGGATGATATAGGAGATAAAGTTCTTGTTGATATCAATAATTATTATGGACATTCATTGGGAGTAAGAAATATTCCTTCTTCCTTGATCTACCATTTTTCTATCTTCAAGCATTCAAAGACATAATCATGGGATAACAATTATGGATAATGAGTTTGGTGAGAGTAATTTAGATTTTGGGGGCTTGGTATTATTTCTTATCATATATCAAATCTATGCATTTCTTTATCATATCAATTCATGCTAGGGTTTTCAATCTAGAGGATTAGATCTTGGCATTACACATTCAATACACACACACATATTCTATTACATCCGACTATTCATGGAGGTGGAGATCACCAAGAAGAGGATTTGAATAAGGAAAAACCCTATATAGCCACCCCAAAAACACCATTTCCAAATGTCTATAGTCACTATTTCAGGAGTTGCAGAGCATATCTGAGTGCCCATTTGGCCAAACTTTTGGGATCCGCGAACATAATTTTCGTCAGAGCAGTGTAGGTCAAGGTTGACTTTTTGGGGTAAGATTGTACCCCAGGGTAAGATCTTACCCCGGCTCTGGGTCAAGATTGACCTTCCTCAGAAAGACAAAAGATATCTAGGTTTTCTCTATTTCAGTGTTTCTAGGCAAGAACTGGCTGTAGAAATTCCTGAAACCGAACATAGACATAAAAAAAAAGGTATTTCAAGATCATCTTTATTATGAGGTATGTATTTAATCTTGTCTATTTTCAAGTGTTTCCAGATTTACATTACATATCAATTGAAATGTACGATGATAAACGTGGGTTTTAGATCTCTATTAGGTACATTATTAAAAACCCTACCTACATCCACATTTTCTTCCTCTACAGTAATGTAGCCCCTAGGATTAGATAAATATTATGGCTTATCTCCCTCTTGGGTGGAATGGAATCATTACAACTATCTACCACAAAACAACTATACTTTTCAAGTAAATTTGCCACTATTTTTGGACAAACACTTGTCTTAGCTCCTAGATTCAACCCCCTGCCTTCATGATGAGTCTCTTTAGGTCTAAATAAAATAGAAAAACATGGAACATCAGTCTCTTTCAAGACATGCAATAACTCTTTCTCTTTGACCAACATAACACTAATAGACAAGGCTTGTTCATTTGGGACATCAGGAAAAGGAGTCATAGTGATGGATTCTCCATCTTTCGTTATAGTGAATAAACTAGTTTTCCCATCATGTTGGGCATTAGTATCATATTGCTAAGGTCTTCCTAGAAGAAGATGGCAAGCATCCATTTCAACAATCTCACACATAACCTTATCTTTATATCCTCCTATTTGGAAATCAACTAGACACTGCTCATTTATAATGGTTTGTTGGTCCTAGTTTAACCAAGACACCTTATAGGGGTTAGGACGTGGAATCCTCTTTAGACCAAGTTTAGTAACCATTTCTAAGGAAACTAAATTTTTAGTAGAGCTAGAGTCAACAATTACCTTGCATACTTTACCCTTCACCTTGCATGTGGTTCAGAAAAGAGACTTCCTTTGGGCTGGCTCCTTGTTGATTGGTACCAATAGTGATCTATTAAACATGAGACATTCTCCTTTCTTAGGGTCAGCATGCTTAGATGATGTGGTGTGGTAAGAGGAAGTACTTTGGAAATCCTCTTCTTCATGAGCCAATTGTACCCTCCTATCTCCTTGGTTGTTCCTTCCATTCTTTTAAGGATATCTGAAAGATTGGTGTCCCACTTGATTGCATGAGAAACACCTACTAGTGAATACACTAGGGCCTCTTCCTCTAGACCTACCTCTACCATTGGTTGGTCCTCTACCTCTAAAAGAGCCTCTACCACTGGTATCCTGATCTACTCCATGGTTACTTATTTCTCTTGGGTTCCTAGGGAAAGTTCCTCTTCCATTGAACCTACCCCTGCCTCTGAATGTGTTTCCTCTACCTCTACTTTGTTCCCCTTTCCTATTTTTTTTTTTCCTTAATCTTTAGGGCTAGTTGGAAACACTTATGAACTATCTCCAATCCGACCAAGGTTAACTCATCCTGGATGATATATTTTAGACCATTAATGTACCTTGCCAACTTTTGTTTCTCTATTTCATACATCTTGCCTTTGAGAGTAAGAGTATGAAACTCTTGAGTGTAGGCACTCACATCAAGATCCATTTTCTTAATATTTTGAAGTTTCTTATGAAGAGTCACTTCATAATCTTTAGGTACAAATTTCCTCTTCAACTCTACCTTCATCCTGGTCCAAATGGAGATGATAGTCTTGCCTTCTTCCACTCTCTCATTTTGGAGAAAGTTCCACCAACTAAGGGCTGGTCCCTTCAACTTGTACTTAGCTATCCTCACCTTTTGGCTAGGAGGCACTTCTTCACATTCAAAGTAGTTCTCTAAGGTCTCTAACCAATCCATGCACTCCTCTGGTTCTAACTTTCCATGGAACATGGATAGGTCATTATTATCCTCTAGTAGATCCTCCTACCTAGAATGATCCTCCTCTTCTTCCACTTCTTCCTCTAACTCCTCATTCTCCCCTCTTCTCACTTGTCCCTTTAGTTTATCTAACTCCCTTTTCATGGCTCTATTTTCTTCTCTAAAAGCCCTACTCTTTGCCATTTGTTCCTTCACTATCTTATCAACCTCTACATTGGTTATCCTGATAGGGATATCCTCTCCATCTACCATCTTTCCTTCTTAATTGCTACCAAATAGAGTCTTAGTGGCTCTAATACCTATGTGTGTGAATTTTTTACCTAGCTACAAACACAACACTTTAGTAAAACATTAGAGGTTAGCAAAAATCAAAATCTTACTAGTAAATGAAACTATGCTAACCAGGCAATTTACTGCCTTCTAGTACGTGCGAGGATGATGTTCTCATATTGAAATCGAGATCAGTGACAATGCAACACCTAAACGAAGGATTTGAATGCAAAAGAATGAAAGACTATATGAATGCAGATTAATCTATATTTTTGTATTAATAATATGAAAAACTATATGAATCTAAGCTAGATGAATGAAATTGAATACATATTTATTCTAAGAATGATATGAATGAATATGAATGCTATGATATGAAACTATACAAAACTATGATCAACAATGAAAGATCTCACAAATCACCCATCGCAAGTGCTTAATCCTTTAATCACCAATTCACTAGAGTAATTGTGCAAATTCGAGCGTTGATAATTATGAAGAGCTGAGCCTTGATTTTATAGAAATCCATGGCAAGAGGATGCATTGAGAAAATTCATAAATCACTCTTGATAAACTCAGGTTGATTTTTGAGTTATCAAGAAATCAGAGATAATTAACTCACAAAAATCATGCAAAAGTAGTATTTAACTCAAAATAGAGTTTAGATCATATTTCAACTCATCATCAGATGTTGAGTTTCAATTTTAAAATTGATTGTTAATTTCTAGTTGCCTGCTTTTCTGATTGTGCATGATTTAATTATAAATTAATTTTAAATAACATGATTTATTCTCAACTTAACTGATTTTTGAATTAAAACAATTGATTTATGGGTTAATCAATTATTAAATAAAACTTTATTCAAAAACTATATTATTATAAATTGACAATTGTCATTAATTAATTAAATAAGGATTTAATCAATTAGTCATAAGATTTTAGATTTATTGTCAAAATTAAATAATGCAATTTAGGAATAAATTTAGTTAAATTTAATTAAATAATTAAGTGATAGTATTAAATCTGATTAATTAAATATTTAGAATATTCAATTAATCAAACTTTAGGATAAATAGGATTTATCGCCAAATAATTATTAAATTCAAGATAATTAGGATAAATAAGAATATTGCTAGGAATATTCTCTGATGCAGAATTTAGGATAAAATCAATTTTTGATAATGTGCAGATGTGCCTTAGGTTAGGACTTTGATGTCGATTTTGTTCGATTTGAAGATGTAGGAGGTTAATGAACCTATAGCCCATTTTTGGGGTATTACATTTTGCCCCTCTTTGAATCACTATGTGAAGCGTAGTGGTTCAAAGAATAGTTTGTGTTTGATGTAAATGTATGAAACTGATTTAAGAGATTAACCGATTTTGGGATAGAAACCGATTGAAATATTTGAAGATGTTAGGTCCTGATTGACCAAAGATAATGTTAACTATAGCAACAATGAACCGGTGATTATGAAAAAGTGCCAAAATGCCTGATTTTGAACCTTATGATTGTGAAGAAGTGAGTGACCAATTCCAGACCTGATTGTCCAAAGGAACCATAGTGGTATCACATCCTGAACCCATCAGTTATGAAGAACCAAGGAAATGATGCTAATGAACTAATGGTTATGAAAAACTAATACAATTTACAAGATAGATTAGGATACCAGATTGATATGGATCTTGATGAATTTGATATGCCCCAAGAAATGATAGATTTTCCCCAAGCGACAAGGACTTTTGATGAATCAGTATGTAGACGTGGTTGTTGTCTTGATCACTGAGATTTATAGATTTAGATTTATAGACTTTGAATGATGTGCAATACCATGCCCCCTTTGAGATTAAAATTGAAATCTGATAAGAAAATTCAGTGTTGAATGGTTTAGAAGCATGTTAATTGATTTGAGAAGTGGTTATACACATCCAAGAATGCATTCTGCATCGTTTAGAGGTCCTGGAGACCAAGCTTGACTAGGTTTGACCATGAGTTGACCATGTTTGACCAAGTTGAAATTTTGATAGTTTGATGTTAGATAATCAATTAAGTTGAATTCTGGAGTTCTATGATGAGTGAAGGTTGATTATGCAAGCAGACGGCCATCCTGGGTCTGAAAATTTTAAATTGTAATTTTGACATAGTAAATGATCTCAGATTTCAATTTTGATTCTGAAAATGGGTTCAAAACATCAAAATTAGCCAGGGGTGCAATTTTTGTGGAAAATGGAGCACTTTTGAAAATTAGGTCAAAAGCTATATAAGGATGAAAAGGGTCATTTTCAGTCCATTATTCACTTTTGACTTTTGAAACCTTGTGGAGCCCTCTGAGCGATAAAATGGTTGAAATGAAGGTACATGTCTCTTCCCACCAATTTGAGTGTAGTCAGAGACATCAGTGGCCTCCGCAGTATGGACATCCGGTAAGTGGACCTCTGTGCCTCTTTGTAAATTCCATTTTTGCATGTTTATAACATTTTTAGGTCATTTTTCAGAAGTTTTTAATTTCCAATTCTCGCATGCATGGAAACTCATACGACTGTCCTCTGTGACTCATATGACTTTTCAAGTCCCTATAGATTGTCATATCATAACCCCTGGAAACTCATTTGAGAGGGACCCAAGAGTCGTACGACATTTTTTCGACTCCCTCATATGTTGTACGGTAAGACATAGAAAGTCATATAACCATGGTTTGTCGTATGGGACCCTGCTGAAACTCGTACGAGTTTTGATGCCAGAATGTGTTGTCATATGAAAAATAGTAAGCTCAAAACACCTCTTTAGGTAAAAAATTTTGATTTTCTGATTCATTAGGCTAATTGTTGAGCATTTAATGCACCTTCTGAGATAATCAACTTTTAAATTTCTATACTGTTAGCCTATTTTTCAACCAAATTACTGATAGGATTCCCTATTTTTGTTCTGTGTAGGTCATATATCCTTATGTACATGTGCATATCTCTCACCCCATGATACAGATTATGCATGTCTCTTCCAGATCCTATGAGGGTACACCTTGCTACCTGTGATTTCGAGTATCTAATTTGATTGCTCGAGATTAGGGTGAATCACAGACTGTTGACTACTTTCATTGAGAGGTTTCATTTCAAGACCCAGACCTTTCATCTCCCTATAGGAGAGATTACTATGACACTAGAGGACATGTACAAGATTTTGTGCATTCCATTCCATGGTCCTCATCCAGATTATGTGAGTTTGGGGAAATCTGGATTACATTCCTTTAGACATTTTTTTGGAGATGATACATAGCTCACCGGTTCTATATCTTGGAAGACTTTAGTGCAGCACTATGGGTAGACCCATAGATTAGAGTGCATCATAGCTAGTATGATAGGAGGCATTATCATGTCTGACTATCATCAAAACGGTCTTTTGATGGGTTGGGCCCTGATGGTTGCATTATTAATGGCCACTCCTTCTGAGTTGGGTTGGGGTCAGTGTATGCTAGCTAACATGTTCTTTGAGATGCATGAGATCGTGTATCAGGAGGGAAAGTCTTTTGCTTCTAGTGTGTTGGTTCTTCAGATATGGGCCTGGGAGCATATCCCAGTATGTAGACTAGTATGCCAGGGTCAATGCCAACTACAGGAGCCAGTGATCTATGTATACTCTAGTTATGTTACATAGGTACACATGGGTCACATAGAGTACTGGAGACATTGCCTAGATGATAGCACATATGTTATTTGGCATTTGTATCTATAGATTGAGGCCTGGCCTACTGCATGAGAGTAGTTTAGTTATTTCTACTAGAGTCAAATATTGATTGGTTGGTCCACTGCAGTACTTGAACACTTCCTCATTACTAGAGTGTGGAGATAGTATGGCATCATTCAAGATGCACCATAGGAGCATGTTGCATATGCACAGATATTGAGAGATCTTGGATAAGGATGGGGCCCTCAATTGTCTTATGTTCTCTATACATAAGAGTACAGTGGTATTGTTGGCAAAGATTGGGATTATCGGGCAGATGTTCTAGATGTTGGGGTGATAGATGGTGTCATTGAATGGCTTGCAGAGCATCCCATATACAAGTTTTTAGATCCGACAGAGTTGATACCTTCCATGGAGGAGGCTATGGATGTCATAGGGGCTTCGATGGGTAGAGGGTAGAGACATATAGGTGCATAGGTTTCGATGCCCCAGCCTACACCTTTGAGGCCTAGAGCAGTCATGACACCTCCTCAGAGACCATTTGGATAGATGAGACCACCTCGTCCCTCTAGTTCTTCAGTAGGTAGACCTATAATTTTATAGAGGAGATCAACTAGAGGAGAGAGTGGTACTTTAGGTAGTTTTGGTATAGTAGATGAGGTGCTTGGTGTAGAGAAGGATATAGGGGCCGGTCCAGATCCTACACAAGTTGATACTAGTTTTGATTTGGGAGCTGAGGTTAGATGTCATAAGGCACTGAGAGGATAGACTACTAAGAAGCAACTAGAAATATTGATATGCCTACAATAGATGTAGATCCTAGTGTACCATAGACTCCTCAAGAGATCATCAGACAACTTAGATTACAGGTCAAGGACCTGAAGGTATGGAGTGATTAGTGGGAGGAGTGATTTACTGAGGTAGACAGATAAGGATCTAAGCTCTGAGAGGAGAATATGAGATTACAGACAGAGGTGACACATCAAACCTCTAGAGTTTCCTATTACATTTTTTCGTACTATGTTGTTGTTCTTGTTGCCTAGAGAGTAACCACATACTCTCAATATATGATAGCGTCAAAGGGAGCCAAGGCACCCAGAGCTGAGGTAGTGCCTGATACACCACCACCACCTCCACTAGATGCAGAGGATCAGGCAAAAAGCTAACTTGTCTAGATATTTTGATATATTTTTCCATATTGTTCATGTATACCATTCTAAATTTTGATAGCTCACATGAGCTCATTCTTTTGTACAATGTGCCAGTAGTGCACCCTTGACTAGTTTGAGTTATATGATATATATGAGATTGACATTTTGGATGTGACTTCATTTGTACTTGTCATGTTTTGATTTTATGATGATATCATGTGATGTAAATGCTATGAGTAGTGTAGAATGTATGTATGGATTTATGCTATGCAATGGTTTCTTTCATATGTATGGATGTTATGAAAATGTAATTGATTATGGAAAAATGTATGTATGATTTTGATTATGCTCATGTATGTAATGCAATGCAAGAGATGGAATGGTCATGAATATGTAATGTAAATGCAATGATAAACATGATATGTTTTGTAGGTATTAATGAAGAAAGTACTCAGTCTTATGTCAAAAAGGATGTCTAACCCAGGAAGGGGATTGCTTGCGGTTCTGTGAGTAAACCTTCATGTGAGATTCAGCTCTTCATGTCAAGTTTAAGTTTACTTTTGAAGGATTTTTTTAAACATTCAAGAGTGTTCAACAATTTGTGAGATCATGCAAAGTGCAAAATGACATGCAAAAAGAAATGCAAACCTAAGACCTAGGACCTAGTCACTGATCATGTGTTAATTTGTTGTCATCATTGAACTTTTTAGGTAACCGGATAAGTCAATACAACATCCACTAGTTGTGAAACTATAGACATATGAATATTGATTTGTATGTGCAAGAATCAATACAATGCCCATTGGCTAGACAACCATGGACATATGAATATTGATTTTGTTTTTAGAATGTCGGATTAGATATAAGCATCAATGCACAAATGCCAAGATGACCTAAATATCATGTCCATTTTGATATTGCAATTTGTATAAGCATCAAAACATATACATCGTGATGACCAGAATATGCCTTGTGGAACAAACAAATTAAGCAGTCAAGAGATCATTCTAAATCAAGTGTGAATTACTCATAGTGACCCTTTATCATTCCCATCCTTAGGTAAGATCACATTTCACAGTAGGAGTAAGAACTTTCTCAAAAAGATAATAGTTAGATCAAACTTCCTTAAATTTTCCAAGTATCAATGGTCGAGGTATGCATGGCCATCCAATATGAGATAGAGGCTCTTACAGATGAACACCATTTCAATCCAGAATTTCCAAAGTTAGATTTTTAGATACAAGGAGAAAACAAATAAAAGATTATGTCCCTAGTCATCACTCTCTAAATCCTATAAAGGACATCATTGAAGAGACTGAAGGAACACAATATGAAAAAATATCAATGCAAATAAGTAAGCATACAAGGAGATAAAAGCATGTGAAAGCACAGATTGTTTTCAATTTGTGTTTGATTGCATTGATGTAGATGCAAAATCCTTCTGGAGAGGAGATAGATAGACAGAATCAGATGTAGCTTCAAAGGACCTTGACTGGATATGACATGCCTAAGATACATTGGAGGCCATAGGGTATAACTATGATTTCCCCCAACTTTGAACATTGATAGGATACATACACTTTTGCAGATTGGTGTACAAATTGACTTTATTGAAAATAAGAATGCAGAAACAAACTAGGAAATATGTACAAACTAAAGCAAGACAGAAAGCTAGGAAAGACCAAGATTGCTCTGATAGATGGAGCATTTTGAAACAAGTGGCACCCATTTGCTAGGTTTTCACCATCTTGGCAGAGATTTTATTTTTGCTACCAAGGCGCCTATTTCCAGGTTTTCACCAAGGCACTTTTTCTTTTTCTCATTTTTTTGTATTTTTCAATTTTTTCAATTTTTTTGTATTTTTGATATTTTTTTATTTTTTTGTGAATCATCAAAGCACCTATTTCTAGGTTTTCACCAAGATGTTCATTTTTTAAGGACTTTTTTAGTTTTTTATAAATTTTTTCAAGATATTTTACCAGAGACTGAATGCCTTAGGCGTAGAATTTCTTCAGATGGAGAATGTTGATTGGTTCTTGGAGCTATTCTCCTTCAATCATTGAGAGTTGATAGGCTCCAGAGCCAAAAGTAGTAGTGATAACAAAGGGACCCAGGCAATTGGGTTCAAACTTCCCCTTGTGTTCTCTATGTGATTGATTTTTAGGATTCTCTCTCAAGACTAGATCACCAATTTGAAATTCTCTATGTCTGACTTTCTTGTTGTAGCCTTTAGACATTCTCTTTTGATATACTTTGAGATGATCATACGCTACTTGTTTGTGCTCATCGAGTAGTTCAAGTTCTTGCAACCTAGACACTCTGTAGTCATCATTAGTTACTAGACCATGCATTTTCATTCTTAGTGATGGGATTTCAACCTCAATAGGTAGTACCGCTTTAGACCCATAAACTAAAGCAAATGGTGTAGCCCTAGTGGGTGTTTTGATACTTGTTTTGTAGGCCCAAAGAGTTGGATTGATCATGAGATGCCAGTCTCTTCCTATTTTATTAACTATACGGTGCAATATTTTTAACAGATTCTTGTTTGAAGCCTCTGCTTGTCCATTCCCTTGAGGATAGTAGATTGATGACCAATGTTGTGTAATCTTGAATTTGGCACATAGATCATCTAAATATCTATTCTTGAATTGTCCACCATTATTTGTGACTATAGAATGTGGAATACCATACTGACATATGATGTAGTTCAATATGAACATTGAAATTTTTTTCCCAGTTGCTTGAGTCAAAGGGACTGTTTCTACCCATTTTGTAAAATATTTTGTAGCTGTAATAATATGGGTATGTCCATTAGAAGAATGAGGATGTATGGCTCCTATAAGATCACATGCCCATTGGTGAAAAGGCCATTGTGTAGTAAAGGGAATTAGATCTCTCCCTGGTGCATGAATTAAGTTACCATGTACTTGGCACTTTTGACAATTCTTAGCAAACTTGATAGCCTCTTTCTCCATTTCAGGCCAATAGTACCCAACCCTAATAAGTTTTCAAGCTAGTGTTAAATCATTCAAATGTGAGCCACATATACCTTTGTGGACTTCCTCTAATGCATGTTGAGACTCTTCCCATTCTAAACATCTAAGGAGTGTACCATCTACACCTCGTTTGTATAGATCATGACGAATGATGACATATCGGGATGCATTTTAGATAAGATATCATTTCTCAGGGTGGTTGAAGGTATCGGGAATGATTTGATCTTGGAGATAGGAGAAAAGTTTTTTGTAATGGGATGAATCATGACCAACAATAGTGCAAATCATGTGGGTTTCAGAGGAATCATATGTAGGATAAGATAATGCTTCCACCAGGAACTCATAGCGTAGCTCATGTTCGGGCTATTGTAATAAAGTAGATAGCATTGCCATTGCATCGGTAGCCTTATTCTCTATTCTAGGTATTTTCTCAAAGGTGATAGATATGAAACATTTCTTTAGATCATTTACAATTCTCTTGTATGGGATTAAATTTCCATCATTCATTTGATACACATCATTGACCTAGTGTATAACAAGTTGTGAGTCTCCATGAATGTGTAGTTCTGTTACTCTCCACTCAATTACTATCTTCAATCCATTAAGAAGAGCTTCATATTCAAGAATATTGTTTGTGCAAGGAAACTTGATTCTAAATTCTTTAGGGATTGAGTATCCTTCAGGAGTGATGACCAATATGCCTGCTCTAGATCCATTCTGTGTATAGGATCCATCAAAGAATAACCTCAATGATCTAGAGGATAGGTTCATGATAGAGGAATCCGAAAATTCCATTTGCATTGGTGTATCATCAAAAAAAGGTGTGTCAGCTAGTTGATCTACAATTACTTGGCCCTTGATAGCTTTTCTTTAAACATATCCAATATCAAATTCACTTAAGAGCATCACCCATTTAGCTATCCTACCTGTGAGGGCATATTTTCTTAGGAGGTACTTTAGTGGATCAATCTTAGCTACCAAATGTGTGGTATGAGCTAACATGTAGTGTCTCAATTTCTATGAGGCAAAGATCATAGCTATACAAGCTTTCTCAATCAATGAATAGTTCTTCTTGTATGCTACCAATGTTCTACTTATGTAATAAATGGCTCTTTCCTTTTTGTTCTCATCATGTTGTGCTAGTAATGCCCCTAGTGTTGTATCTATTGTGGAGACATATAAGATCAATGGCTTCCCTTGAATAGGAGGCATCAAAATAGGAGGATTTGATAGATATTTCTTGATATGGTTAAAGTTCTTTTCACATTCCTTGTTCCATGCAAAGGTCACACCTTTATGTAATGTTTTTGTGAAAGGTTGTGATATGTCTACTAGATGAGATATGAAGCATCTAATAGATTGTACTCTCCCTTGCAATGTTCTCATTTGATTGATATTCTTGGGAGGTTGCATCTCCATGATAGCTTTAACTTTAGCTGGATCTAGTTCAATTCCTTTTTTTGAAACAATGTAGCCTAAGATCTTTTCAGAAGTGACACTAGAAGAACACTTCTTAGGGTTTAGTCTGAGACTAAACTTCTCCATTCAATCTAGTATTTTTCTCAAATCATTTAGATGTTTAGATCTTATCATAGATTTTGCCGAAGTATCATCAAAATAATCCTCCATAGCTCGATGCATCATGTCATGAAAAATAGATGTCATAGCTCATTGATATGTAGCACCAACATTCTTAAGCCCAAATGACATGATATTCCAATAGAAGGTACCCCATGCACATGTGAAAGAAGTTTTCTCTTGATCTTCTACAACAATTTTTATTTGGTTGTATCCAAAAAAACCATCCATTAAAGAATACATCTCAAAGCCCGTAGTCATGTCCACTATCATATCAATATTAGGTAATGGAAAATCATCCTTAGGGAATACTTTGTTTACATCTTTGAAATCTGTGCATACTCTAATAGATTTGTCTAGTTTTGATATAGGTACAATATTAGATATACATTTAGCATAGTCAATAACATAGATGAATCTGACTTTTAGTAGTTTCTCTAATTCGGCTTTGACCAAGAGTGCAACATGTGGATGCATCTTTCTTAATTTTTTCTTAACAGGTTTGACCCCTAGAGCTATAGATAAATGGTGCATTATGAGATCAAGATCAAGTCCAAGCATATGTGAATACTTCCATGCAAAATTGATCTTCATCTTTGTCAAGAATTTTGTAAATGCTTTCTTCTCTTCTTTTGATAAGGATTGTGCAACATGAATCAATTATGGTTCTTATGTTGTTCCCAAGTTGATAGATTGAGTGGGCTCAATTAGAATTGGAGATCTATCCTATAAATGACTCAGAAGGACATCAAATATCCTATCCTTAGGCACCTCAGAGAGGTTTTCACCTTCAGATATGTCTTTTATTTTTACTTTTGCAGGTTCTAAGACTGCCACAAAGGGGTTTTCACCCTCAGAACTCCTTTTCTTTTTCTTTTTACTTTTATTATTTTGAATAAGATACTTGATGTTTGGCTCCATCATGCTAATGCTTGGTTCACTGATGGAAGTCCTCATAGGCTCAACTGCATTGAGATAGCAAGCAAGGGCATAGTCATTTGGAAAGGTATAGATACCTTGGCTCGGATTCATGGAGATTTGGTCAAGAAGTTTGGGATGTTGGATAGTCAAAGTGGTGAAAGATTTGGAAATAATGTTTACAGATATGGATCTATCATCATTGGTCCTAACTAGAATCTCAAGTTCAAAGGTGATATTACAACTCAAAATGTTCAATTCGTGAATAGGCTCAATGTCATTGTGGGAGTCCAATTCAGTTATAGGTGGATCAGACTCATTAAGTTCATTATTTCTCTCTAGACTTACATTGGGTTTAGGAGCATATTGGTGAATGAAATCAACATGTTTCTTTGTAATAAGCTCATCTTCCTCTAGAATGGCTCTCCATTCATAGTCATTTGATTCCTTGTCTATTCCTCTAGGAAAATTAAGGACATGAGTAAAGTCAGGATGAATACCCCAAGAAGGGTTACCCTTAGATTCTGATTTGAATTCATACTCATGGGAATCTATTTCAAAATAACTACCACCTTCTTCTTTTTCTGTTTGATTGCCTTCAAGATAAACTGGTTCTTGTGGTGCAACTATCTCTTGTTCTATAGTAGGTTCTTGTGTTTCTACTACATTGATTCTTTTTACTAGATCATCTTAAGCTTCAAGGAGGTCTTTTATTTCTTTAGGAAAATGCTCATAACGAATGAGCTCCTCAGTGGTGGTGTCAGAATCATCACTGTTAGATTGTTCAGTTGTGTCTTCCTTTAGTTGATTTTCCATGGATGACTCAATCTATTCTAAGACATGTGGGGAGTTCTTGCTAAGATAGAAAGGATTCTTCTTATATCCTAGACCTATTTTATCCTTGTTGGTTCAACCATGGTGGTCAAGAGGTGATAGAAGACCCTTACCTTGTATTTCTAGAGGTCCTTTTCTAGTATATCCTATTTTTGTGATCAATTTGTCCCCTGGTCCATATGACTTCTGAGGAATTTTACTTGAAGTGGAGTCACATTTTTGGACCGACTGAGATTGAGATTCATCTTTATACAACCATGCAAGTACAGCTTCTTCTTCCTCAAACTCTTGTTTAGATACTTGTTCTATGACAAAGCTTCCATTAAATATGACTTGGGATTCTTTAGCTGTAGGTTTCACTTTGTCAGATAGTTGTCCATAAGATTTAGGGGACAACGAGAGAGGTGTGAGAGATAAAATAGGTTCCATTATGTATTCTCCCATACCATTATCCTTGATTTTGACTTCTTTAGCAATGTCTTCCATTTTAGAGGTTGAAGCAATGTCTATCTGCTTAGTGGAAGATTCTCTATTATTAGGAACAAGTTTATCAACACTTTCTTTCAAATCATTGCAAGTGGTATATAGGTCTATTGGAATCATCACCTCTACTCCTTCATAAGGAAATTTCACACATTGATGGTATGTGGAAGGAATAGCTTTCATTTCATGTATCCAGGGTCTCCCTAGGATGATGTTGTAAGCCAAAGGTATATCAAAAACTTGACATATGGTGTCTCTGATAATGGGTCTTGTTCTGATGGGTAAGACAATAGTTCCCTCGGAAGATCTTTCTTGCTCATCATATGCTTTGATAGTTATCTTCTTCTTAGGATCAATGGTAGCTTCAGAGAATCCCAATTGTGTGATCAAGCTGTAAGAACAAATGTTGAGATCGGTGCCTCCATCTATCAACATGTTTTTGACATGATGGTTTTGGATTAAGACTTCAATATGCAAGGGCTGGTTATGCAGATGACTCAAGGAATTATCATCTTCCTCTGAAAAGGAGATATATTGCGGAGACATTAGAAGACCAAACATAGCTTGGCATCTATCTAAATCAAGGTTGTCAAGAACATTGGATCCAAGCAAAGCTTTATCTAGAATGGCTCTATGAGCTGGAGATATCTGAAGCAACTCAAACATGGAGATTTTTCCATTTGTATGCTAGAGTTGTTGGACACTACTGTATGATGCCAGCCTTATGTCTTTAGGATTTGATGATTTAGATGTGGCCTTCTATTTAGAAGTAGATGAAAGATTGAAAGACATCTTAGGGACATTGGATGAGTCTAGGATTTGTCCTTGTAGATGCGCCTGAGCTTGTGATCGAGTAACTACATTCGCTAATTGATTTTCTCTATCTCTTCTTACAATTGTGATGACATTGCAACACTCAAATAGACATGGTTCAACCATATTGATGACAACAATGTTTCCACAATAGGCATAATTAACTTTAGCACCCATATTAGGCTGAGAAGAAGAGTCTTCTTTACCATTTTTCAAAAATGGTTTTGTGAATGTTGTATGATCATTATTGCTTTTATGATTGTTAATCATGATTTCTCCATTATCAATTTTGTCTTGTATGATGTGTTTCAAGAATACGTAGTTATTAGTTTTATGACCCTTATTGTGATGGAAGTCACAGAAGTCGTTCTCTCTCTACCATTTCGGTTTAGGTTCAGGATCAAAGAATTTTATCTCAAGCAAGTAAATGATGTTGTTAGCCAATAGATTTTTCATGGCAGATTCCAAGGACTCTCCGAGAGGAGTGAGTTTGCGGTTAGGATCTGTAGCCCAAGGTTTGTAAGAAGATGGATTCTTGTTATATTCTGATGTTTTAGCTTCAGAATCTTTGATGGCTTGGGTGCCAATAGTGAGATTCAAAGCGGGTGCCTTAGATGGGGCACGGATATTATCAACAATGCCATCTATGGCAACACCTTTATTATTGTTCCAATTTTTGCCTTTGTCTTTAGAATTAGATCTAGATTCATACTTATCCTTTTGAAGTGATATGTCTCCTTTTTGTACAAGTACTTTCTCAATTTTGATAGTATTTTCTACCATCTTATCAAAGGATGTATGATTTTGCATTTGTAAATGGTAGTTAAGTTCTAGAACAAGATTGTTGATGAAGATTTCTAGCTTCTTAGTTTCTGGGATGGGTCTAGCATATAGAGAAAATTTCTTCCTCCATCATTTGAGAAAAGTTAGGAATGGTTCTCCTGAGTTGTGTTTCAGATTGTAGATGTCAATCATGGTGACCAGATGTTCGATGTTGTAGGAGTATTGTAGATAGAATATTTTGATTAACTCCTCAAAAGGTTTGATAGTTAGAGGCATTTTTGAGACCAATGAATGGCTGACCCTCACAGAGATCGAGGGAAAAGATGCATTAAGTAGGTTGGTTCATGCATGAACTCCACAGATTGAGTACAAAATTCTCTAACATGATCTTGAGGATCAGATTTTCCATCATACTTATCATATTTAGGCATCTCCACTCTTTTACGGAATGGAAGCATGTACAAGTCTTTATCGAATGGAAAAGGGCATAGAGCCTCCATGGAAAGCTCTTTAGGTTCCTTTTCTTTTTCAAGTTTGTTAAGTTTGACTTGAATGGCATGCATCTATTTCATCATAGTGGTGATTGGAGTTTCTTCCTCATGTGTAATAATATCTTCAACATTAAAGTTGGGAGGAAGTTTATCTCCTTGATGAGCTAACTCTAAAAAGTATGTTTCTTTGTCTTCTTTCAAGAAATACCTCATCATTTTCTTGAAGTCATCATCCTTTTGATATCAAGAAATTTTAGAAGGTGTGGGTTCTTGGTCCATACCATGTTGAGAGTGATATCCTTGAGACCCGTGATGTGTCCCTCCTTGAGACATGTTAGGATTTTTAGGACTCCCTGGGATAGATTGATGTAGAGATTATTGATTGACTCCTTGGATTGATGGAGGAGGGGGTATGTAACTAGTTTTTAATCATAGATTTCCAAGACCATCATCTTCATAAAGACCTAAATTGTAGAGTTCGTCAAAGGTCTGATCCATGTGAGTAGACAAAGGTAAGGTATGAGATGCTTCTCCAGATTTCTTATGTGATGAAGCTCTAGTTTCCACCATTAACCTTGGGTGAAGCAAGAGATTAAGATGAAGATAACTGAAGAATGAATTGATTCAACAAGATCAAACAACCCAACCTTGTCAAGATTGAATTGATTGAAGAATAGATTGGACATAAATGAAGGATACTGTGCCACAGTAGTATGGGTAGACGCCCAAAAGATGGTGGACACGAGATCACAACACTTAGCCATTTTGTATGAAGACTAAATTTGAAGATAATTTTGACACAAGATGAAAAAGACTCAAATTGATAAATCAAAAGGCTAAATCAGACTCAAGAGACCAGTTAGGTAAATGATCAAATTATTTCTAGTTTCTACTTTGTTACTGACATAGTGAATATTTTGATAGAATTTGGAAATAGGCTGTAAAAATAGGATTTTTGACAAATTTGACAAGTCTCTGACAACTTTTTGAAAATTCTCAAATGAGTTTTTGAAGGCTCGTACGACATTGGGTATGCTCTCAAATGATAATTGACAAGACTCGTACGACAATTGCTACTAGGGATAATGTTCTTTTGATTTTTGGTGACAACACTCGTACGACATAGTATTGACTCCCGCATGACAATACAGGGGTTCTTAAATGACTTTTTCTCAAGACTCATATGACAATCTGAGACTATGGGATGAATTTTGACTCCAGAGAGGAATTTTGCTTCAGATTTTGCAAATTTTAGGTTTTCAGTTTCAGATTGTTGGCAAAGTTTTCTATCTAGTTTTAAAGATCTGTGTAATAGTTCATCTCAAATAACCAAGTAGATCAAACATGCAAAACAAAAAGAAAGGGGAGAAAGCAATCATTTGAAAATAATGAACAAGGGAAAAAGAGACCTTGCACATGCACAAGCAATAGTGACTTAATGTGCTAATCCCTAGGAGTGCTATTTGTGTATGTTTTGAAAAGTTTTTCAATAACACACATATTCCTAGAAAATGAAAAACTTGTCCTCACTAGGGTTTCTAGTAATGGTTTGACTCTACAACTTTTGTGATCCCAAGAGGGTGAACTCCAATCTAGGCACACTGAGGTTTTGACACAGTCTAAGAATTTAATCAATCAGGATCTACTAGGGAAATCTGATAGCCCAACAAGAGACCACACCTATGAAGATTTCCTCCACAAGGACATTTATATAGTGGTTGTTGCTACCACGGTGAAAATGGCTATTACCGCTTGATGTTCCATCAACATGGTTGACCCAATTAAGGGAATGTCCACTACTGTTAACCCTCTCTAAAGGTGACTCACAAAAGATACACAGGGGGACTAGATCATATTCACAAATCTAGGTTTTTGGTACTATCCAAAAAGGAAGTAGAGCATAATCCCCTAGCCTCTTCACTTCACCAAAATAAAGTAGACGGATTAATTTGACATGCTAAGACTGAAATTATGTTGCAAAGATCTATGATGTCAACTACTTATGATCTAGCAACCTCTCCGGAGAGAGAATGTATCGATCAAAAGTTGAAGACTCAAAAATCTAGTAGAACAAAAGACAATCTTAGTATCCTCCCTACCTACAAGGGGATCCTTCATCAAGAAGAGCTTTGCATGCATGAACAAGAAAAAGAAGCCCACTCTCTCAAGATCATCCACAAATAGTGTTCATGGGGCCTATTTACTATGTTTAACAGATATGCAAAAAGAAAATCTATGTTCATTTTATAGCCCAAAATGAATTTTGTGATATGAAAGCAAGAAAAGTCACACAAGCCTGACATGTGAGAGTTCATTTTATGTCCAAATCAAACTGTTATCAAATCATATTAGAATACCTGAATTCCTCGCAATGCTCTTAGTAGATTTTACCTGTTTTAGCAATTTAGTTGCATTTTCCCAATCAGACTCAGCAAATATCAATTAGAAATAGAAGATCTCAATTGTTAGGGTTAGCTGTCAGTCCAAATCTAAAAAACTACCTAAAATTCTGAAATGATAATTGAATCCTGGTATCAAAACTCATATGACATTGGGTTACCTCCCAAATGACAATTTGAAAACTCGTACGATAGTGAGTGTCTTACCAAATGATAATGTAGCTCTCAAATGATAATCTATAGTTACTAAAATGAGCCTCAAAATCCTTAACTATCGTATGACAACCAGTAGCTTTTGGTATGACTTTTTGACAAAAATCATACGAAAAATGTACAGACATAGAATAAAATCATAAGATTGACTAGAAAATGACATAAAATAGATAGAAATTAAAATAGAAGAGATGGAAATCCATTTCAGGGCCCCATGGTGGGCACCAAAAATGTGTGTCAATTTTGTACCTAGCTACGGACACAAAACTTCAGTAAAACATTAGAGGTTAGCAAAAATCAAAATCTTACTAGTAAATGAAACTATGCTAACTAGGTGATTTACTACCTTCTAGTAGGTGCGAGTATGATGTTCTTAGATTGAAATCAAGATCAGTGACAATGCAACACCTAAATGAAGGGTTTGAATGCAAAAGAATGAAAGACTGTATGAATGTAGATTAATCTATATTTTTGTATTAATAATATGAAAAACTATATGAATCTAAGCTAGATGAATGAAATTGAATACAGATTTAGTCTAAGAATGATATGAATGAATATGAATGCTATGATATGAAACTATGCAAAACTATAATCAACAATGAAAGATCTCACAAATCGCCTATTGCAAGTGCTTAATTCTTCAATTGCCAATTCGCTAGAGTAATTGTGCAAATTCAAGTGTTGATAATTATGAAGAGTTGCATATTGATTTTATAGAAATCTAGGGCTTGAGGATGCATTGAGAAAATTCATAAATCACTCTTCATAAACTTAGGTTGATTTTTGAGTTATCAAGAAATCAGAGATAATTAACTCACAAAAATCATGCAAAAGCATGTTTAACTCAAAATAGAGTTTAGATCAGATTTCAACTCATTATCAGATGTTGAGTTTCAATTTTAAAATTGATTGTTAATTTCTAGTTGCCTGCTTTTCTAATTGTGCATGATTTAATTATAAATTAATTTTAAATAAAGTGATTTATTCTCAACTTAACTGATTTTTGAATTAAAACAATTGATTTATGGGTTAATCAATTATTAAATCAAACTTTATTCAAAAACTATATTATTATAAATTGACAATTGACATTAATTAATTAAATAAGGATTTAATCAATTAGTCATAAGAGTTTAGATTTATTGTCAAAATTAAATAATGCAATTTAGGAATAAATTTAATTAAATTTAATTAAATAATTAAGTGACAGTATTAAATCTGATTAATTAAATATTCAGAATATTCAATTAATCAAACTTTTGGATAAATAGGATTTATCGCCAAATAATTATTAAATCCAAGATAATTAGGATAAATAAGAATATCGCTAGGAATATTCTTTGATGTAGAATTTAGGATAAAATCAATTTTTGATAATTTTTAGATGTGCCTTAGGTTAGGAATTTGATGTTTATTTGATTCGATTTGAAGATGTAGGAGGTTAATGAACCTATAGTCCATTTTGGGGGTATTACAATGCCACTTGATGCAGAGGTGACAACGTGGTGTCCTTCTAAGCCTCCTTCCCACAATATCCAACTTACTAGATTCTAGGTTCTTCTAACCTTCACCAACCCTTTCTATGGATGGAAATCAATGATTTTACAACTCCTAATTCTTCTCTAAGACCTTTCTTCACCTTCTAGGAACTATCCAAAACTTCACCATTTCTTAGCTTTAAGGACTTGTTCCCAAATTAAACCAAATGTTGGAACTCTTCACCAGTCAGGTTCCCTAACCAAACGACTGATTGGAATCTTGTATTTGATGATCAAATATAGATAATGAACCATCAAATCACTCCTCCAATTCCCACAAGGCTCTGATCACAAATTCACCTACAAATCCTTGTAAGTCTTCTTCAATGCTTCTAGGTGCATAGATCTTGACTCCCAATGATTCTTACAAAACTAAGACTAGTTTTGGATACCCTTTTGAGGGTTACATCAATCCTCAAAACACTTTGGCTTGATTCCACTTATGTATTGCCTAACCACCCTTAGGTCACAGGCCTAATTAGCCAAATTAGCCCTGGATTTCACTAAGGATGATTGAAAATGGATTTATAGAATCAATCTAAGTTTATAGGAATATTTTCCCTCTTATATCTAGTCCAAACCAACTCTTCAAATATTCATCTCATTGAGATCTTTCACCTACACACCCTTTCTTCAAGTTTCCTCACTAAACACATAGAGATGTTTAGCCTAGGGCTTGGTGCCAATCCTACTTGCTGATCGATTCCATTGGATTGCTTTTGGAATCATAAACATAATATAATTAACTTGCATTCCCCAAGGTTTCATGAGTTTCCACTGGTGGGAGTGCAAGTTAGGGCCATTTTTGTAAGACAAGCCTAGCAAACCCTTCAAACCCTGACTGTACACAAACACAAACTAATAACTTTGAATGTTAAGCTTATCAATAGATAAAATCAATGGATTTAATGACTGAATACATAAGAGTTATAGAGCATAAACTTTCATCACATTCAACACCCCATACACATCCATACATAGTCAGATTCCATTGAAATTGACCGATTTTTATTGAATTTCTTGCAGCAAAACATATGTCCTTTGAATCTAACCTTATTCAGAGGTCTTACAATTGTCAAATAACCTTAGAAATTGTGTCCAACTAGTCTCCACATTTTTGTGACCATTGGAACCAACTTGGCAACCTCTTCAAGCAACTTTTCAAAGTTGCTTGACAACAAACGTGCAACTTTTGCAATTTTGGATGCAACTTTTGAAAAATGCACCAAAAGACTGACCTAAAAATTCCTATGAGATCTACTAGGTTGATCTAAGTTCTAGATCCCTTAAACTTCCAAAAACAAAAGAAAATAAACTCAAAAATATTAAAAGCTTAAATGATCCATTCCTAATCCATCTAGGATCCACATGGACTAAGATATTCCAAGGCTCATAGACATGCCTTAGGAATCCTTGACCATACAAAAAGGATCAAAACATTGAGGAGATTTATCCCTAAGATCAATCTCTCCTTATTAAAAACAATAATGAACCAAACTCAAAAACATCCTGACTAGGCCTTTGGTGCTCTCTCTCTCTCTCTCTCTCTCTCTCTCTCTCTCTCTCTCTCTCTCTCTCTCTAGTGTAGGGTACCAAGGAACTCCTATGGAGGAATTAGTGATAGTAGAGGGTAGATAGGTGGTAGGATCCTTTTTTATTCCTAGGATGTAATAAAAGACCATCTATGAGGCCAATTGGCACTTAGGTGATCTTATAAGCCAAGTTGTTCAATTGGACTAGAAAGTCTAAAATGCTTAAATTAAGTGATTTTTGATAGGATTTGGTAGATTAGGATTATAATGGATGGGTTAGATCCATTTAGGCTTTGGGTATGGCCTAATTAGAGCCTAGGATAAAAAATTGCAAAGTTGCAATACAACTTTTGATAGTTGCTTGACAACATTTCAAAAGTTGTCCAAAAGTTGTAAATTGGTTGAGAGCACCTAGTCAAGTGGTTCTAACTATTGTAATGGATTTTTAAATCCATTTGAATGATAAAAAAATAGGTTAGATCAACTATTTTACGGAGGCTTGAAATTTGAATAACAAAAACCTCAAGATTCTGGAATTCTAGGCATTGCCCGAGAACTATGCGATCCTGTACAGTCTGGTAATGGTTACTTAATGATTGTTTGAGTATGAAGATTATTTAAGTGTTTGAATTATTTTGGTTTGAGTCCATTTGGATTCACCAATCAAAATTTGTGTTAAAATTGGCTTAGACAGGCCTGAACAACCCCAATTTCTAGGGACTTGCAGAGATGGAGCCCTAACTTGCTATTCCACCAGTGGATCCTCATGAAACTAAGGGGAATGAAATTTAGGAGAATGGTCTCAGGGATTCCAAAGGCTAGGGGTGAGGAGAGAAGGTTTGGTACTTCAACAAGCCATCCCTAGGTCAAACATCTCTATGTGTTTGGCTAGTAAAGAAGTGGCTAAGTGGAGACATTTGATGTATGAGACCAAGAGGACCCAGTAAGTTGTTGAAATTGGTCAAATATGGTAATTTAAGGATTTCCAAAGGGTTTTGGGGTCTTGAGAACCCACTCTTTCCATTCTCCATTGAGTTCCTAGTCTAATTTGGCCAATTAGGCCTGTGAACCTAGTGAGGGTGCTGGATCAGGATCAGCCTGAAATATTGGAATATTTAGGGGGATCCAAAAGGCTATTTGGATTAGCATTTAGTTTCCTAGGTTGTTAATAATTATTGGGAATTAAAGACCAAAATCAGGGCTCAAAGGGCTACAAGGATTGTAGGCCTAATTTGAGAAATCAATGTTGTGGGTTAGTGGGATTCTTCTTGAGAGGGAATCCTTTCTTGGTAGGGTCTCATATACTTGTCTTCATTATTTTTGGAAGCAAAGTGTGAATCTAAGGTGAAGTTCCTTAGAGGGCTCATCTAGTGTGTGTACCCAGGTGTGGGTAGATGATCAAGAATTGATCTTAGAATCCATTGGAGAGTGGATTAGGGTGTTGAAGACCCTAGATTTGGTGGGTGGTTGCATAGCTCTGCATCAAGTGGTATCAGAGCCACCAAGGTCCTGATTGGATAATAGAGAGAAGAAAAAATGTCAAAGAATGAAGAAGGGGAGAGAGAGATTCCCCTTAGAATCTCTAATGTGGAGTTGGCCATGTTGGTCAAGGAATAGATGGTAGAGAGTAGGACCATCAGAGAAGAAAATAGAAATCTAAAGAGGGAGATGGATAAGTTGAAAGGTAAAATGGGTAGAGAAACCCAAGAGGACTCCGAAGAAGGAGAGGATGAGGAAGATGGAGAAGAGCCTTGGAGGAATATTTCAGGGATAGATGTTTAACAAAGAATGTTTCTAGAAGTCCTTCAAAAGATAGGAAGAAGGGACACCAAGGTGGATATACCTACCTTTTGTGGAAAACTAGATCTTGAAGATTGTGTGGACTAGATAGAGACTTTGGACAATCATTTTGATTTTGAAAGTGTGATAGAGAGCCAAAAGGTCAAGTTGGCAAAATCCAAAATGAAGGGCCCTACCCGTAGTTGGTGGAACTACCTTCAAAATGAAAGGTCAAATGAAGGGAAGAATTAGATAGCCACATGGAGGAGGATGAAGTCTGAAATCTAGAGGTAGTTCATACCAGAAGACTATGAGGTCACTATACACAAAAAATTGCAAAGTTTTAGAGAAAAGGACCTAGATGTGGGTGCCTATACAGAGGAGTTTCAAAAAATCTCTCTAAGGGCTAAGGTGACTGAGAGTGAGAAATAGAAGTTGGCAAGATACTTGAATGGAATGAAGTATACCATTCAGGATGAACTGACTTTGTTCAACCCAAAATCAATGCACTCTTGTTTCCAAATGGCACTAAAGATTGAAGAAAGAAAAAGGAGAAAGGGTGACTCCCAAAACAAAGCAAGGGGAGCCAATAATAGAGGCAAAGGAAGATTCAGTGGAAGATGATCTTTTACTAGGCCCCAAGGAAAATATAGTAATTAGGAAAACCAAGAAGGTGATGCCAGTCATAGAGGAGGCTACAGAGGAAGAAGAAGTAATAGCAGAGGGAGATCAAGAGGAAGAACTCTAGGGGTGTTCACTAGAAGATGCTTCAATTGTAATCAAGTTGGACACCAAGAATCAAGGTGCCCTGACAAGATTGGGAATAGTCACCAAGGAGGAGATAGGAGGGTACATCTAGCCCAAGAAGATGATACACAAAGTTTGCAAGGAGAAAGAGGGATTTTAGACCCTGATAAAAGGGAGGTCCTCATGTTCAATAGGAGTTTTTTGAAGAATCCTCCAACCAAGGAGCCAACACAAAGGAAGAATCTATTCAAGATAACATGCAAGGTGAAAGGTAACATTTGCAAACTGATAATATATTCTAGTTCAACTGATAATCTAGCTTCCATTTCTATGGTAGATAAGCTTGGATTGAAGAAGATACCTCATCCTAACCCATACAAAGTATCATGGTTGAACAAGGAACAACAAGCTTTGGTGAATGAATAGGTACATGTGGAGTTCAAGATATGAGACTATCATGAAAACATCCTATGTGATGTGATAGATATGGATGCCTGCCATCTATTACTAGGGAGGCCTTGGCAATAGGATGTGAGTGCACATAATGATGGAAAGAAAAATATCTATGATATCTCTAAAGGTGGAAGGTAGTTCACCATGAGACCCCTGCTAGATGATGGAAAGGAGACTCCTCAATCTAGTAGCATGATAGTTGTGGGAGAAAAGGAGTTCTTGAAGAGACTCGAGAAGAAGGACACTCCATGCTATGCCATTGTGGTGATACCCAAGGAAGAGAGGAAGGGGTTCAGTATAGAAGATAAAAAAACATTAAGGAAAGTGGGACCCAAGGAGGTGCAAGAACTTTTAGGGAGGTATAAGGGTGTGATTGTAGATGGAAAGACAAAGACACTACCCCTGTCAGAGATGTAAGTCACCATATTGACTTCATACTTGGTTCCACACTCCCTAACAAGGTAGCATACAAGCTTACCCCTAGTCAAAATGAAGAGTTGGCTAGGCAGATTGAAGAGCTCTTGAGAAAGGGATTCATAAGAAGGAGCATAAGTCCTTGTGCAGTGCCAACCCTACTAGCCCCAAAGAAGGAGGGTACATCATGCAGGTTATGTACTGACTCCCGGGCTATAAAAAATATTACTATCAGATACCAATTTCCCATGCCAAGAATGGAAGATTTGATGGATTTCCTATGAGGGGAAAAATATTATTCTAAGATGGATTTGAAAAATGGTTACCACTAGATTAGGGTGAGGGAAGGAGATGAGTGGAAGACAACATTCAAGACCAATGAAGGGCTATTTGAGTGGATGGTGATGCCCTTTGGTCTCTCAAATGCACCAAGCACATTCACAAGGCTCATGAATGAGGTTCTTAAACCATTCGTTAACCACTTTTTGGTTGTCTACTCAGATGACATTCTCATCTATAGTAAGAGTAAAGGAGAACACCTAGAGCATGTGGAGCAAGTTTTGAAAAGATTGCTAGAGGAGAAGTTGAGGATCAACTTGGACAAGTCTGTCTTCTTGTAGGAGGAGTTGATCTTCCTAGGTTTTTTCATCTCCAAAGAAAACCTCAAGATGGATCCATCAAAGTTGGATGCCATACTAGACTGGCCCACTCCAAGGACAACAAGTGAGGTAAAAAGTTTTCATGGATTAGCCAATTTTTATAGAAAATTCATTAGAGGTTTTAGTAATGTGAGCTCTCCCATGATAGACACCATAAAGGGAGGCAACAAATGTCAGTTTGTGTGGACTCAAGAAGCTAATAGGGCTTTTGAGTTTTTGAAGAAGAAAGTGATAGAACAGCCTATCCTAGTTCTGCCAAACTTTGGTAAAGTCTTCACCATAGAGTGTGATGCTAGCAATAGGGCTATAGGAGGAGTCCTAAGCCAAGAGGGAAAGCCTGTATCCTTCTTCAATGAGAAGCTAAATGAGACAAAGAAAAGGTACTCCATCTATGATTTGGAGATGTATGAAATGGTTCAGTCCCTAAGGAAGTTGAGGCACTACTTGCTGCCAAAGGAATTTATTGTTTATACTGATAACCATGCATTGATCTTCTTGAATAGGCATGAGAAATTGAAACACATGCATGTGAAGTGGATGGAATATCTCCAATCCTACACATTCACAATAAAGCATAAGAAAGGGGTAGAAAATAAGGTTGCTGATGCCCTTACCAAGAGGAATCTAACAATCCAAGAGATGAGACTAGAAAATGTGGGGATTCATTCCATCAAGGATATGTATGAGGAAGATGATGACTTCAAGGAGATATAAAAGGTTTGTAAAGACATGATAGGGCAGTACCATAGCACTTTCTTTGATTATATGTTACATGAGGGACTACTCTTCAAGGGCAGTCAATTGTGTATCCCTAGGGGATCACTTAGAGAGAACATTGTGAAGGAGAAGCATTGTGGGGGTCTGGCAAGCCACTTTGGATTGGATAAAACATTAGAGCTAGCAAGGAGTTTCTACCATTGGCCTAGAATGCCATTTGATGTTAGGAGGTTTGTGGAGTCTTTTATGGTGTGATAAAGAGCTAAAGGTAGGTCTTCTAATGTAGGCCTCTACACTCCTCTACCCATCCCAAAAAGACAATGGGATGCTGTTAGTATAGATTTTGTGCTTGGACTTCCTAAGGCCAAAAAGGGTTATGATAGTGTATGTGTGGTGGTGGAAAGGTTCTCTAAGATGGCTCACTTCCTTCCTTGCAATACTAGCCATGATGCCTCACATGTTATAGGGATTTTCTTCAAGGAAATCATAAGACTACATGGATTACCTTTATCCATAGTCTCAGATAGAGATCCCAAGTTTCTTGGTCACTTTTGGAGGACCTTGTGGAAGAAACTTGGGACAAACTTGGCCTTTTCATCTATCTACCATCCCCAATCAGATGGTCAAATTGAAGTAGTTAATAGGTCTCTTGGAAACCTATTAAGGTGCCTAACCAAGGACCATGGCTCAACTTGGGATTCAGTTATTGCTTAGGCAGATTTTTCCTATAATAATTCCATGAATAGGAGCATAGGACAGGGCCCTTTTCAAATTGTGTATGGCACACATCCAAGGGGTGTGATAGAGTTGAGGGAGGTTAGTTCTTTGGAGAGGAATAGTGCTTAGGCCAGTGACTTTGTAGAGGTCATGAGGGATATCCAAAAGGAGGTAAGGAGTAGGTTGGGGAAGGTGATAAAGAAGTATAAAGAGGCTACAGATAGTAGAAGAAGTGATCTCTAATTTTCAGTAGGAGAAATGGTGATGGTTCACCTAAAAAAGGAAAGGTTACCAAAGTGTAAACATAGTAAAATAATGATGAGGAAGATAGGTCCTTTCAAAATTTTGCAAAAGTGTGGTCAGAATGCTTACAAGCTTGATTTTCCATCAGACATTGGGCTCTCAAACACCTTTAACATATTTGATCTCTATGCCTATAAGGGACCTGAGGTGTTGGATGCAAGTGGAGAAACACTACCCAAGGATGATCATGAGACTATCAAGGTCCTTCCTAGAGCCCAAGCACCTGAGATTGAATATGTTCTAGACAAAAGGGAAGGTAAAAAAACTAGGAGGTAGGTTTACCATGAATACCTCATCAAGTGGAAAGACAAGCTAGTAGAGGATTCTACTTGGTTGATTGAAGCAGCAATTTAGAAGTTGGCATACTAGGTGTCCACTCTACCAAATTAAGATACTTGAGTTTTATTGGCCTAGGGAGTATGGTGCAGGGCACCAAGGCACTCCTATGGAGGCATGAGTGATAGGAGAGGGTAGATAGGTGATATGATCCTTTTGGATTCCTAGGATGTAATACAAGACCATGTGTGAGGTCAATTGGCACTTAGGTGATCTTATAAGCCAAGTTTCTCAATTGGACCTGAAGGTCTAAAATGCTTAGATTAACTAATTTTTTATAGGATTTGGTATTTTAGGCTTAGAATGGATGGGTTAGATCCATTTAGGATTTGGGTATGGCCTAATTAGAGCCTAGGATAAAAAATTGCAAAGTTGCAATGCAACTTTTGAAAGTTTCTTGACAACTTTTTAAAAATTGTCCAAAAGTTGTAAATCAGTTGAGAACACCTAATCAAGTGGTTCTAAACATTTTAATTGATTTTTAAATCCATTTTAATGATCAAACATTATATTAGATCAAGTATTGTACAGAGGCTTGAAATTTGAATAAGAAAAACCTCAAGATTCTAGAATTATGGGCATTGTCAGTGAATTGTATGATCCTCTATAGTCTAGAAATGGTTTCTTAATGATTATTTGAGTAAGAATATTGTTTCAATTTTTGAATGCTTTTGGTTTGAGTCCATTTGGATTCACTAATTGAAAGTTGTGTTAAAATTGGCTTAGACAGGTCTGAACAACCCTAATTTTTAAGGACTTGCAGAGATGGAGCCCTAACTTGCTATTCCACAAGTGGACCCTCATGAAACTAAGGGGAATACAATTTAGGATCATGGTCTCAAGGATTCCAAAGACTAGAGGTGAGGAGAGAAGGTTTGGTACTTCAACAAGATAGCCCTAGGTCAAACATCTCTATGTGTTTGGCTAGGAAAAAGGTGGCTAAGTGGAGACAGTCGGTGTATGAGACCAAGAGGACCCATTAAGTTGTTGAAATTGGTCAAATAGGGTAAGTTAAGGACTTCCAAAGGGTTTGGGGGTCTTGAGAACCCACTCTTTCAATTATCCATTGAGTTCCTAGTCTAATCTAGCCAATTAGGCTTGTGAACCTAGTGAGGGTTTGGGGGTGTTGGATCAAGATCAGCTTGAAATCTTTCAGCATCTTTAGGGGGATCCAAAAGGGTATTTGGATTAGTATTTGGTTTCCTAGGTTGTTAAGAAGTTTTGGGAATTAAAGACCAAAATCAAGGTTCAAAGGCCTACAAGGATTGTAGGCCTAATTTGAGAAATCAGTGTTCTGGGTTAGTGGGATTCTTTTTGAGAGGGAATCCTTTCTTGATAGGGCCTCATATACTTTTCTTTATTCATTTTTGGAATGAAAGTGTGAATCTAAGGTGAAGTACCTTAGAGGGCTCATCTAGTGTGTGTACCCAGGTGTGGGTAGATGATCAAGAATTGATCTTAGAATCCATTGGAGAGTGGATTAGGGTGTTGAAGACCCTAGATTTGGTGGGTGGTGACATAGCTCTGTATCATTCTCTCTCTTCTCTCTCTCTCTCTCTCTCTCTCTCTCTCTCCCTTAGGTATAATATTGAACATATAATATAAATATTTAATAAGTTAATATTATACTATTATACAATAGAGAAATAAATAATAACAATATAATACATACTAATATAAAAATTTATATTATAATATTAATGCTATGCTATTATTATTTAATATTAATATTAAAAAAATAATTTGTAATATATATTTTAAAATTGAAAAAATTACTTAATTAATATTAACATAAAAAAAAATATAATTTAATATGAAACTTGAAATTGAGAAAACTAGTGCAATTGAAATTTTGAATTAGGTGGGAAGTTTCAGATATCCGATTAGGCTTGGTATTTTCTTGGGCAATACCAAACATGGATGGTCAACCCTTTAGGCATGTTTAGCAGATTGTTTTTGATATCAAGACTTCGACCATGTAGCTGACGACTATTTTTTCACCAAAAATTGATGAAACAAAAAGGGTTTCTTAAACACATTATTAGCTTTCCATCAATATAATTGCTATGAAATTTTGAGTTCAGTAAGTAATTATTAATTATTTTTTAATTGAGCTATCTTTAAAGTTGTAAATGACATATTAATTGAAAAACAACTATAACTTTCAAACCATTTAACCTTTTTAAAATCTGAAACATGTGTCACATTCTATGCTTCAGCTACTATAAGGAAAAAAAAGTTTTCAATTTTGTAAAGTTTAAAATTAGTTAAGGTGGTTAGACACAAGAGTTTTTTTATTCTGGAAAAGTTGTAGTAGAAAATTCATAATTAATTAATTATTTGGAAAAAAATTACAAAAAAATATGCATCACATCTGGGCATGAGTCTACTACTTATATCTAGAATCTTGAGAAAATATATCATCATTTGATTGTGATTAAGGATGTCAGACATACACATACTTTTTATATTTTCCCTGAAATTTGTGTACTACTGCATTGAAATCTAAAATTTTGAACAATTAGATAAAAAAATTTTCAAACAAGGGCTAGTAGTTTAGAAACTACATTTTTCCTACAGATTCTAATCTTAAAACATTTTCACATAAGGTTCATAAGATGTTCAAATTTTTACGTCAAGTTGACTAACCCTGATTTTTTTATTTTTTATTGCCATTTAAGGCCATAGATTGGTATACCATGATCCTGCACATACCTAATTATAAAAAATTAAAACTAAATATTTTAAAATCTTAAATACCTAGAATTATATCTTCCCCTAAAATTGCATCATATTCTATCTTGGTATTGTAGCTACGAATGAAAGATGAAAAGCATGGTGTGCTGGAAGAAGTCTATGTCCCAGGAGTGATTGAGACATTGGAAGTTTATGTTCCTTGTTCCAAAGTCTTAGAGTTTATTGTTATTGAATTCCTCCTAGATCTTATGCTCAATCTAGGAGTGATTGGGGAATTTATTGATTCCCTTTTACAAGCTTGATTTGGGTGCAATGTTTCAGGGTCTTTACTAGATCATTTTTCTATGTATTTGGAAAGCATTGTCAAGTCCACCCCATCCACTTTGTTCACTACCTCTACTCCCAATATGGAAGTCAATGCCTCTTTTTCTTGGTTGGTCTCATGTCCCTATATATATGATAAATAAATTTCTTCTTTTAAATTTGGAAATAAAAAACTAAAGAAACAATGGAAACTCTTACAAATCTATACATTGATAGTGTATTGCCTCATTGTGGCTAGATTTTGCTCCCTTCCCTCTATTTATAAACATTACAAGGTGACATAGGGGAAATTTTTTTTGTCTAGTATATGGAGGAAAATGAAATACACACTACTAGGCATGAAAATTTTCATCCACTTTGTGGTATGATATAAAGCCACCAATCAAATAAATTAACATAAATGGGAAATTAATGAGAAAGCTTTACCTTGATGAATGAATGAATGAATTTAATGAAGTCCATGAGACCAAATATTTTAAGGGACCAAAAGGCCACAACCTTAAGAAATTTCCATATTCATTTCCTTTTTTGATCTTCTATTATGAATTTTAACCAAAAAACCAAAAGTTTGGTTGACATTATTTTCTTAAATAAACTATACATGTTGTTATCCTTCAAGATGATTTCGTAATGAGCCCTAACATCATCATTAGCTATGTATTCTATGAGAAAGTGTGATTCATTAAAACCTTGTGATGGAATGAATAATGCAAAAATAAGACCATCAAATAACCAAAAGGAAAAACATACCCGATTTTCACGTTTAATGTGAAATCAGAGTTTGATTTCTATCCATCTATCCTCTACTCTCTATCTCCCAAAAAAATCAAACCGAAAAACCAAACACTGTAAACACCATCTATCCTATTTTATGTATCTGGCACAAAACTGAAAACTAAAATCTCAACAAGAGAAACCTAACAAACAAAAAACAACTAAAATAGAAAATCAAAGCGACATATGGCTGTACGTTTAACGCAAGCAAGAATTTTTTATTTTATTTATTCATTAGTGGATTCTATAATGAATGTTTCCTACAAATCCAATATAATTATTTGGGATTTAAAATTTTAAAATGTTTAACACCATAGTGGTTTGTCATATTGAATGATGCAGTCATTGATGCTAACTTCGACACTGACATTGACCTAGCAATGTATTCTATTTAGGATGCTAAAGTCGGTGTTACATGTGCTTATTTTTGCTCCAATCTTAAACCTTGAATGGAGATTGTTTGGGGATGCCAAAGGTGGAGTAAAGTGTGCCTAATTTTGATTTAAATTTGTGGTCATCTTGTAATCATAAGATTTGATCTCTAGTTTGTTTTACCATTTTAAAATGATTTTTATTTGATTTAAAAAAAAAAATTATGTAGGGTTGGGGTTCTCTTTATTATCGAGTTCAATTTGGTTTAATATTAGGGATAGGGTTCAATTTGGTTTAATGTTCAATTATGTTTAGGGCCACAACTCAATTTATTTTATTGTTATGATTAGCATTCAATTTGATTTAGTGTTAGTTTTTCAATGACAGACTTGAACTTCTGCAATGTAATTGATAACTAATATTAGTTAGCAACACGCTACCGAGGGTAGACCAATTTATAATTTAGTTTAGTGTTAGTTTTAGTTTATAATTTGGTTTACAATCATGGTTCAATTTGGTTTACTCTTAGCTTTAGGGTATAATTTGGTTTATGATTAGCTTTCTATTTGGTTTAATGCTTAATAGGTTTTCAATTATCATTTTATTTAGTTGTCTTAAAGTCAAGGCTCAGTTTTGTTTAGAATTTGGGTTTATTTTAGTTTAGATTAATTGTTTAATTTGGTTTATGATATAATTAGGTTTAGGTTTAGGGTTAAATTTAGTTTACTTTTAGGGTTCAATTAGATTTAATGTATGGATTCAATCTATTGTAGGTTTAGGACTACATTTTATAAGGTTTAAATGATTAAGGTTAAATTTGGTTTATTGATAGGGCCAAGATTAGAGTTAGAGGTTAAGATATGGTTTAGTGCTTAGTTAGATTTAATTAGGGGTTTAATTTTGTTTTTTGTTAGTGTTATTCTATCTTGGTTTATGATTAGGGTTCAATTTGGTTTAATGTTAAATTGCCTTTAGGTTATGGGGTTTGTTTTTTTTTTTGTGTAAGGGCTAGGGTTCAATATGTTTTTACATTAGACTTAGGGTTCAATTTTGTCTAGGATTTGGGTAATGGTTTAAGTTGTTGTACTATTGAACTAGCTTTACGATGAGGCCTGAAACTTGGGTTGTTGTTTAGAGTTAGGGTTACAATTCAATTAAATTTAGGGTTAATGTTTAATTTTGTTTAGTGTTAGGTTTAGGAATATGTATAGAATGAGAGTTACTGGTAGAATTCAAAGTTGGTTTAAATGTTTAGTTAGACTACTTGGGTTAACATTGAATTTGGTTTTAAGATTAGGATCGAGATGGTTTAGTGTTAGGGTTCAATATGGTTTGAGTGTTAGCATTATGGTACATTTTTTTTTATGTTTATGGTTGATGTTCAATTTGGTTCAATGTTATAATTAGGTTCAAGTTGGTTTAGTGTTTGTCTTAGGATTAATGATTTATTTGAGTTGAGGGTTCAATTTTTATTTTGGTTTAGTGTTAGGTATATATTTTAATTATATTTAGGGGTAAGCTTATAGTTCAAATTGTGTTTTGATTTGTGTTTGATTTAGTCCTAATTTTAGGGTACAATTATATTTAGGATTAGGGTTATAGTTTAATTTATGTTTTGGTTTACTTTGATGGTTAGGGTTTCATTAAATTTAGGACTAAAATTAGTAAAATATTTAATTAGGTTCACAATTAGGGAATAATTTAATTTAATCTTGGGTTTAGGCTTAATATGGTTGATGTTTAGATTATGTTGAAGATTGTAGTTATGTTGAATCTAGTCTAGGGATATGGTTCATTAATAATATTAGATATAGAAATATAATTAAGATTGGGATGTAAATATTAAACCTAATTTAGTAAGTGTTATGGTTCAATTTGGTATAGTGAAAGGCTTAGGGTTTAAATTTTTAAATGTTACTTTAATAGTTTAATTTTTTAGTGTTAGTTTTATAGCTTCATTGGCTACTCTTCAATTATATGTAGGCTTAGGGTTCAATTAGATGTTCTAGGTGGTTTACTATTTTATTAGATTTATAATGGTTAAATTTGAGATGAGATTTAATAAGGGTTAGGATTAAATTTTGATAAGTCTTTTATAAAGGTTGTAGTTCAATTGACATTTTGGTTGGGGATCGTGGTTTGAAAGTATGTCTTTCGACCAATATGTGAATACGTGTAATAGGAAAACACATCTTGGAGGATGGTTTCAGATATATGAAAATAAAAAATAATGACTTATATTTATCTTCTCTCTCCTACCTATATTTACTTTAGTATTTAAATACAATTAGTGTTAGGGTTCAATTTGTTTCAGTGTAAGGTCAGGGTAAAAACTAGGTTAGGGTTAGTGTTTAATTTGGTTTGATGTTCAATTAGTTTTATGATTAGGGTTGAACTTGCTTTAGGGTTTTGATTACAATTCATTCTGGTTTAGGTTTAGGGCTTATTTTTTTATTGTTAGAGAACTAAGTTTCAAGTTTTTAAGTATTAGGGGTGGTTTAAGTTGGTTTGAGGTTTGGACTTAGCTTTGTCTACTATTAGGTTTAAGATTCATTTTGGTTTGTTTTTAGTTATAGGATTAATATTCTTGTTTAAAGATTATAATTACATTAGCTCCAAAGTTAAGGTTGATATTTAATTAGGCTTATGGAGTGAACTTTGAGTTCAATAATGTTTGAGGTTATGTTTTAAAAGGTTAGGACTTGATTTGATCCTATGTCCTCTTGATTTGTTTGGATTAAAAATAACCATAAAAATTTGATAATTGTTAGGTTTGATTTCTTATATTGTTTTATTAGGTGTATAGTTAGGATTCAATTTACTCTGGTGTTCAAATAGGCTTAGTGTTAGGGTTCAATTTGTTTCAATGTAAGGTTAGGGTAAAAATTGGGTTAGGGTTAGTGTTTAATTTAGTTTGATCTTTAATTATTTTTATGATTTGGGTTGAACCTACTTTAGGGTCTTGATTACAATTCATTATGGTTTAGGTTTAGAATTTATTTTTGTTTATTGTTAGGGAACTAAGTTTCAGGTTTTTAAGTATTAGGGGTTAAGTTTAATTTGGTTTGGGGTTTGGACTTAGCTTTGTCTACTATTAGGTTTAAGATTCATTTTGGTTTGTTTTTAGTTATAGGATTAATATTCTTGTTTAAAGATTATAATCACATTAGGTGTAAAGTTAAGGTTGGTATTTAATTAAGCTTATGGAGTGAGGTTTGAGTTCAATAATTTTTGAGGTTATGTTTTAAAATGGTTAGGACTTGATTTGATTCTACGTCCTCTTGATTTGTTTGGATTAAAATAACACAATTTTGATAATTGTTAGGTTTATTTTTTACTCTTTGATTAGGTGTAGGATTAGGGTTCAATTTACTCTAGTGTTCAAATAGGCTTAGTGTTAGTGTTCAATTTGTTTCAATGTAAGGTCATGATAAAAATTGGGTTAGGGTTAGTGTTTAATTTGGTTTGATGCTCAATTAGTTTTATGATTAGGGTTGAAATTGATTTAGGGTTTTGATTACAATTCATTCTGGTTTAGGTTTAGGGTTTTTATGTTTATTGTTAGGGAACTAAGTTAAAAAAAATTCAGTGTTAGGGGTGGGGTTTAATTTGGTTTGGGGTTTGGACTTATCTTTATCTACTATTAGGTTTAAGATTAATTTTGGTTTGTTTTTAGTTATAGGATTAATATTCTTGTTTAAAGATTATAATTACATTAGGTCCAAAGTCAAGGTTGGTATTTAATTAAGCTTATGGAGTGAGGTTTGAGTTCAATAATGTTTGAGGTTAAAATAGGGTTAGGATTTAATTTGATTCTATGTCCACTTGGAATTTTTGGATTCAAAGATCAATGTGAATTTGATAATTGTTAGGTTTGATTTCTTATACTATTTGATCAGTTTCTTCAGAGCCCATAGTGGGTGATGATGGTAGGGCACACAAAGTCTTTGTAGCCTTGGATTAGAGGCAATTCGAGCATCAGGGTACAGTCATTGACACCATATTTTTGGGGGGGGAGTATTTCTACTACTATCTTATTTGATTCTTGTACAACTGACTCTTTCATTTTTCTTACTTTGATAGAGTGATGTGGAATGGTGACAATTAAGCTTGATGTTAGGTGGAAGGTTGAACTTGCCTCTTGGGCTAAATTAGCCACAAACTCTTTTATCAATAGTTGAAAATTGGAGTTAGGGTCTTTTTTTACCATAGTAAACCTTTGTGTGTTACCTCTGGGTTCTTATGGCATTTTTCTTAGTATGGATTGTCTCAATTCTCATGAAGTATATATAGATTGCAAAAGTAAGATAGTTAAGTGCCTCAATAACTCTGGTAGTGAGAAGTAGATTATTGGAGCCCATTGACCTATCTCTCACTGTATGATCTCCATAATGCAGCTTAAGCGGTGTATGTAGAAGGGATGTATGCTTTTTTCTATCTCTATTAATGATTGGGAAGAAGGTGAGAGTAAGGATGTCACCTTGGATCACCCTTTATTTTAGGAGTTCTCTTATCTTTTTACCAAGGATATAATTGGAATGCCTCCTAAAAGGGACATTGATTTCTTTATTGATTTAGTGCCAGGTGCAGAGCCCATCTCTAAGGATCCTTACTGTATGAAAAATTAGGAGCTAAGTAAACTTAAACTACAGTTAGAGGAACTCTTGGAAAAAGGGTTTATTAGACCTAGTGTTTCTCCTTGGGGAGCCCCGATCATCTTCATTAAGAAGAAAGATGGATCACTTAGGCTATGTATTGATTATAGGCTGCTCAATAAGGTGACCGTCAAAAACTGGTATCCTTTTCCTTGTATAGATGTCTTGTTTGATCAGGTAAAAGGAGAGAAGGTATTTTTAAAAATTGATCTATAGTCAAGTTACCCCTAGTTGAGAATTCATGAGGTAGATATCCATTACATGATATTTAACACACAATATGGTCACTATGAGTTCATAGTAGTACCGTTTGGGTTAAAAAATGCACCTTCATTTTTTATGAGCTTGAGGAGTAGGGCCAACACCCATGAATGTTGCTGAGTTCTTTTGTTTCATGGGCTTAGCAATATATTACAGGTATTTTTTTCTAAACGTTTCTAGGATAGCTCACCCCATCACTTCTTTGCAGAGGAAAAGAAAGAAGTTTGTTTGGTAAGACAACTGTGAAGTAGTCTTTCAATGCCTGAAAGAGAAGTTGAATGGTACTTCTATCTTGGTAGTTCCTGAATCCATAGGTAATTTTTTTGTGTGCATAGATGCATCCCTTGAGGGTATTAGGGTAGTATTGATGCAGGAAGGTTGTTTGAAAACATATGAGTCTAGGAATCTTAAGAACCATGAGATTAATTATCCTAAACATGACCTATAATTGGTAGTTGTGGTTCATTCTTTGGTTAGAGACACTTCTTGTTAGGGAATTTGTTTGAGCCCCACATTGATCATCATAGCCTACAATATATTTTTACACAACCTAACATCAATGAAAAACAATGAAGATGGATGAAAATTTTGCATGAATACAACTTTGAGGTTAAGTAGATATAGGGGAATGAAAATGTGGTGGTTGATACCTTAAGCGGGAGGAGACATGAGATATTTGTACATTCACTTGGTATTGATTTGAGAAGTTAGATTTTATAGGATCTTCCTTTAGAGTCATTATATTAGGAAGTTAAGGAAGAGATAGAGTCTAGGTGACCTTTGGAGGGTTGATATGTTGGATACTCATTGGAGTCTAATAGTTTGTTGTGACATCATGGTTGTGTATATGTACCTACCATTGATGATCTTTGAGCTCTAATTTTATCCAAGGCTCATCGTGACCCTTACTCCACTCATCTAGGAGTGAAGAAGATGCACACAGACCTATGCCAACTATAGTTTTTCTATGGTCTAAAATGGGACATCAAATATTATGTGGTGAGATCTTTGGAATGCTAGAGGGTGAAGTTGATGCATTAGCACCCTATGGGTCTTTTATAGCCACATAGTATTCTTGAGCAGAAATGGGATGTGATTTCTATGGATTTCATATTGGGTTTACCAGTTTCCCCTCAAAGACATGCAATCATGGAAACTGCTAACAAATTGACTAAAGTTACACATTTCTCCCATATTCACTCTTCTTATACTGCTAATTTTGTAGCCAAAATCTTTATGGAGGGCATTGTGGGGCTCTATGGTATTCTATGCAAGATTATATTTGATTTCAATTCAATCTTTACCTCATCATTTTGGACCTCTCTACAACATACCTTGGGCACACAACTGAACTTTAGTTTAGCTTATCACCCTGAGATAGATGGCTAGACATAGCCTATTAACCAATTTCTAGAGGATATGTTGAGAATTTACATCATGGATATACACACTCACTAGAAGGACTACCTATATCTAGCTAAGTTTTCTTATAACAATGGGTGTGACAACTCCATATGCATGACACCTTTTCAGGCCTTATACAGTAGACCATTCCATATTCCCTTAAGCTAGGATAATTTAGAGGACATAGTGCTATTGGGTCCTGAGATGCTACAAGATATGGAGAAATAGGTTATCCATATTAGAGAGCATCTAGTAGATTCTCAAGATAGGAAAAATAAATATGGAGATGCTCACACAGTGGACAAATAATTCTTGGTAGGAGACAAAGTATTCCTAAGAGTGCATTCACAAAAGAGTCCAATCCAATATGGAAAGGGATCAAAGCTGCACCTTGCTTTGTTGGGCCATTTGAGATTCTTGAGAGGATTTGACTTGTAGCTTACCACCTTGCATTTTCATCTAGTATAGCTCACATTCACAATGTCTTTCATGTTTCTGTGCTTAGAAAATATATACCTGATTTATCTCATGTTCTGAATTGGAATGATCTATAGGTCGAGGATGTGCAGCTAACTTTGGAGCCCGTACGTATCTTACAACAAAGAATACTGACCCTCAGGGGTCATATCATAGATAAGGTAAGGGTCCAATGGGACCCCAATGATGAGGCTTCTGCTACTTGGGAAGATATTGTGTCATGCCCCACAAGGGAACCAAGGAAGAGAACAAAGATTCTCTTAGGAAAGAAAACCTATGAATTATTTTTTAAAAACTTTAAAAGATTTACATGCATTAAACATAAACTAAGTTTAACTTAGATTCCTCCCATGGTTCCCTACTAAAATATTCATAATCCATTTAAGTTTATTTTAAATGCACTAACACTTTGAGTTACATTTTAAACCATCTAAATCAAAATATTTGAAGACATTTAGGGAGTAACAAAAATGCTTTCTTTCAAATCTTTAACTTGACATTTGAATCCATCTATATTCCTAAATATATATCTTTTAACAACATAACATTTGAAGTAATAACACATCTAAATGATTCATCTAAGAATTTAATACATTACATAAATAAAATCATCACATTTTATTTACTATCCTTTCTTATCCATGAATAAGGTACAACATACCACCTTACTTGAAAACTTATGAAATCCTTTTTCTTTTCCAACACACATGATTTACATAAAGTTCACATTTTCCCTTTTCTTTCCCTAAATCTACCCATTCCAAGATACATAAATTTGAATTATCATAAAGGTTATATTACATTCATCTCCTCTTAGGAGGTTACAATAACTTTACATTTGAACTACATTAAGAAATAATAAGCAAGAAGTCTTCTTTCTTCAAAACTAGAACAATGAGCAAGTATGAATCCTTAAGCACTGTAACTACAAATGGTACCTCAATAAAAATATTTACCACCCAACCACATGGACACCAAAAGGCCAACTTCCCCATGCTAGGAGATAAACACCAAGATCCATGCTAGAAGAAATAACTAGGCCATTCCTAGGGTTGAGGTAACCTTTCCCAAACAATAACTGAACAAGGAAGATTAAAACACAAATCCCTTCCCAAAGGTTCACAAGACTTGGTAGAAACTCTAAGGGACAAGCTAGGTGAGTGTCATCACATAGCCCTCAACCCTTGGGTTGTCCTAGTACTAGCCACTCTTGGTCTTGGCCCCCAAGTAGGCACATGCAGAACTGAATGCCTTTCGTACAGAAAAGTGTCATTCAATCATACATAAGCATAGGTACCTTCTCCCACTCCCACACATAGCCTTTAGTAGCACTAAAAGCTTGGGCGAGGCACATATTTATCTTTTTAGTGTTTTTTCCATCCCCATTAATTTAATTTAAGGTTATCACTTGATTAACACAACTCTACAATGGGTTATCCTGGTACTAGCCACTCAGGGCCCTGACCCCACACTGAGAGCCACTCACCTAGTATTCTTAGGCTCTCTACCCTTACCCAAAAATCATAAACATACTAGATATGCAATAAGACAAATAATAAAACACTCAAGTGCTTGCAAACAAGAATAGGAATGGTTTGCTGATTGGTGGGAAGCCTGGAATGGCACCAGTCATTTGGGAAGTGAATGCTTCTAACATTCAAGACATCAAATTTGGTCATTTAGATATTAGGAAGAATGTATTTTAATATTCTAACCCTATAGGAGACCATGTTTCATTGAGAATGAGATTTGATGGAAGGAAGTTGGTGGGTTGTTGGAGAAAAATGAAGAAAAGACTATTGTAGAAAATACAGTCCCGATGCAAGAACCATATATCCTTATTTAACCATTGGATTAGGCTATGTTTTGGATATGTTGGAGAGAGCCAAGTTATGCAACTTTTGACTAGAGAAATTGAGGAAATGTTATTGGAGTTAAAAGATATGGATGAATGTGTATGGGTCTATCAAAAAGACCAATGAAAAAAATCTGGGAATGATCAGAAAGGTACAAAATCCAGAATGCAAACAAAGAAGAAAAATAAATCTTCCTAAGGTCTGAGAGTATCTACAGACTTCTAAAATCAATAGAAAGGTAAAACATGAAACCTAAGGAGATCCTAGACTCCATCAAATATAGGAATGAAGATAAATAATTTATATAGAAAGTGAAATCATTTGTGCAGACAATATATTTCAAAATATATACATAGTTTCTCCATTCCCCTAAAACTGTCTCATTCCAAAATACAAGCATAATACAATAACACAAACATCATATAAGACATCAAGTAAATAGATGGAATAGAATTCAAGCAACATATAGAAACCAGACATAAAGAGGATCATCTCCAGGATATATCCTACTTGGAGTCCTGCGGAGATACCATTGGAGAAGCAAGATCCTAACTATCTTAGCCTATTTCAAACAATCCTCTAGACTCCCTCTAAATGAAGCCACAATAATCCTCCAGAAATATTATGAAATCCAATCTAAAACAATAATGAAGCTTACTAAGAGATTATTTTTCTGGCCAACTCCTTCCAAATGCAGGCACAATCCCTTCCAAAATTACTATGATTTCAATATGATCTCCTATCTCCCCAAAAATGATAATTCTTCTGAAGAATAAATTTCAGCCAACTGCCCCATCCCACAGGGATTCTTCCTGTAAATAGGTTGAAGGAGTAGTTGGACAAGAAATCCAACTGATGCAACCATCCAAACCAACATTTGGTTAATAGTTAAGCTTAAAATAATTTTATTAAAGCCATTCTCAAGAAGGGAGTTTATAAACTATTATATTAATCTTATTATATTAATAATAATCTAATTTAGATCTCCTTAATTTAAGGAAAGAAAATAGTAACTATTACTTTTAATATAATTACTATTACCTTAGTTACTTAGGCTATGGTAAAATATTTTACCATATTTTAACTTTTCATCCAAGTAAATAATTTATTTATTAATATTATTTAAAACACAATTAACTTCACACACACATAATTATAGAAATATATGTAACCATAGGCATACGTGTGCACCCATATGCTTATGTGTACATATATCATTATAATATTATTAAAAGTATATATTATTATTAATATTATGAACATCTTATTATGAATATTATTATTTAATCAAATACTAAATCATACTTCATACAAAATATAA